>JAHXMU010000806.1:1541833-1553160 GCA_019455685.1 Philornis downsi
ATTTATGTCACTGACTTGTATGCCGCCGAGATTATGAATATAATCTTACTTTCACATATGTATGATCAACATGTTGCAAATATCATTGAAATCTTACAATGTTTATTTTCCATTATTTATTTTCACCATTTGTATAAACAACTGAACAATTTATGATATCTTTGTATAGAGGCAATGTTAAAACATTGTTTGGATTCGATAATTTGTAACACATGCTGGCTACATATCAAAGTAAGATTATTTGTTAGCTTTGCCACAGACTAGTTTATGTACGTACGCAGGATGTAGACAGAAAACATATGTGAACAGAATGATAAAACTACAAGAAAGAAAGTAACTTTGTTGTAATAATTTTTGATAGAATGTTTAGAACTTTCATTTCACTTCAAAGCGATTTCATTTGAAATAATGAAAACAGAAGTTTGAAGTGCTGTTTTGTTTTGAAGCCAAAAAGAAATAGTTAAAATCGGTTATTGACTTCAAGCTGGTTTGTCCAAAAAGTCATTTTTTACTCACTATATGTTTGAACCGTTGCGTAAACTAACCTTATAAGATTAGGACCATTCGAAAGCTTAAACGGTTATTAAGTAATTGAAAATTATGCAAATTTTCTTAAGCCGAAACTAAAATAAGCTATTTGATGTAAAAATAAGCTTCCATCGTTTCAGTAACATCAGTAACCTATGGTTAAAACCATTAGATGTATAGGTATGAGGGTGGTCCTAACAACTAGCTGACACGACATACGATATATAGGGTAATTTTTCAATCGTAGTATTTTTTTTTAAATCGAACAAAACACTCAAATTTTCATCATACATTAAAATTTTTTATTGGAATCGACAAATTGGTTTTTGCCATTTAATTTTTAAAGATAATTTCATGTAAATGTTGTCCGCGGCTCCGTCTCAAAATGTCCATTTGGAAGGTCAAATTTTTCGTCACTATTTCGAGCATTTCGGCCTGTATTCCACGAATAACGCGTGTTATATTATCCTGTAAGGCTTCAATAGTGTTCGGCTTGTCCACATAGACTAACGACTTGATATAACCCCACAACAGGGCCAAATCGAGAGATAAGCTGTTCACCAAAATCATCCCTCAACATATCTATTGTTTCACGAGCAGTGTGATATGTTGCACCATCCTGATGAAACCACATGTCAACCAAGTTCAACTCAGTCAATTGGGGCAAAAAAAAAAAAAAAAATCGCGTATCATGGCTCGATATCGTTCGCCGTTGACAGTAACGTTTCTTTCACGGTCGTCTTTGAAGAAAAATGGACCAATGATGCCACCAGCACATTATTTTTTCGGGATCCATAGGTGATTCATGTATGGCATGTGGCTGTTCATCACTCCAGATGCGACAGTTTTGCCCGTGTACCTATCCGTTCAGCAAGAACTGAGCATCATCGCTGAACAGATTTTTTCGATAAAACAGCGGAGTTTCATTGAGCTTTTGTAAGGCCCATTCACCAAAAATTAGACGATGTTGTTAGGTCATACGTCATTCCATGATGAAATGGTAGAGTATACTATACACTCTTCACTTTGACAGATGTAGTTTGGACGCCATTACCAACCAGTGCTGCCGACCTGAAAAACTTAAATCTTAAAATATCACCCAATAGATGGTGTTATTAATTTGAAAAAAAAATATTTTTGGATTTGTGCATGTGAAAAAAATTGGTCACAGTTATGTAATTCAATTCAATTCAATTCAATTTCCATTTAAAGAGTCTCAGACCAACCAATATTAAAGCCAAGCTAGATTCTGCTCTGGGTGAGTCTGCTCTTTCATTCAGGACTGTAAAATATTGGGTAGCAGAGTTTAAACGAGGCCGTGCGAGCTGTCAAGTTGAACGCCGTAGAAGTCTACCAATTGAGGTGTCTACACCATATGGTATTGGATGATCGTTGACTGAAGATGCGTAAGCATGACAAAACTTTGAAAAAATTCTATGCATCGTATATTGACCGAAGATTTGAAGATGAGAAAACTGTGCGCAAGGTGGGCGCCGTGCTTGCTTTCAATAGAGCAAAAACAGCGTCGTGAAGATGTTTCAGTATAGCATTTAGTGATGTTTCAGCATACTAAAGCCGATTTTTGCATCGATTTATGACCATGGATGAGACACTTCACGGCTGAGGCAAAGGAACAATCAAAGTAATGCACAGGAATGGGAGAATCTTATCAAGAGAAGGCAAAGATGGTTCCATCTACAGGCAAGGCCTTGGCGTCTGTTTTTTGGGATGCTCATAGGATTATTTTTATTGATTATCTTCAAATATATTCAAATATTATGCTAATTTATTGCAGCGTTTAGGTGGTGAAATTATGGAAAAAAGGCCGCGTTTGGCGAAAAAGGAGAAGTTGTTTCATTAAGACAATGCTCCAGTTCACACATCCACTATTGGGATGGATTAAATTAATAAATTAAAATTCGAATTGCTTCATAACGCATCTTATTGAACAGATTTAGCTTTCTCGAAGTATTTTATATTTCCAAACTGAAAAAATTGTCCGGTGGTAAAAGCTTTGCCAACAAAGAAAATGTGGAGTCTGGGGTTGTTGGCTATTTTAAGGAGTTTGACAGTTATTACTATAAACAGGGTGCAGAAGCTGTTGGACATCGTTGAAAAGTTGAAAAGTGTATCCAGCTACAAACAAATTGTGGTGAAAATTAAAGCAAATATTTCCCAACTTTTATGTGGCTTCATTGATAGGTCGGCGAGTTTTGGGACCGCCTTCGTAAAACATCATATTATAAGTTGGTCATCTGACAACACCATAATTGTGGAATATTAGTGATTTTCACAGACATATTGTGTGGAAATTTTTGATTTACTTCTTCAACTTGAAGAAATCTGCGACTGAGACACATATATTGCTTGTATAGAGTGGCACATAATGATGCATAATTGTGCATCATTTGGTTTTAACTCGTGAATCAATTGCATCTTATGTGGGAAAATATGTAACATATGTAAGATTCTTTGCAAAGACCGCATAGACATCTCTAATCGCTGAGAACGTCGCCTGGTGGAAGTTTCGGGGTTATCCTCAATACTTTCTTGCACTCGAGCAGTGGTCACTTCATTTCGAACTGCACGAGGTCTTGAGGCACGCGGAAGAACACAGAAAGCCTCTTTTTGCCCAAAACGCTGAACCAAACGGTAAATTGCCGGAGCGTTAGGAGCATTTCGAACATGAAAGAAATTTCGATATGATCTGAATAATCGAATGCTGATTTTCAAAGTAAAATTGAACAACTTTGGTTCTTTATTCTGTGCTGAGTTTTTCCATTATAAATTTCCCAACTATTATTTAGTTAATTCTGTAAAGAGACGAGAAAAAAGAGACTTAAACAAAAAATGTATTCATTGATTCACTGCTTGTGCGCCACTCTATAGAAGCATAAGACGATGCTGCTTTAAGGGGAGAAGTTGCCGTGAGTTATGTTAAAAGAAAATATTCTTATAATTTCAAGAAGAGATGGAATTATATGTAGAATCATTGTTGAAAGAAGATTTGTGCCAAACACACATATAATTACATTATCAGTAACTGAAAGAGCAACTGCATATCGCTTGAAATTTTTGGAAATAAGTATGAATTTGGGAGAACTAAGAATAAAATAAGAAGAAAACATTCAATGGCATGCAAAACTGTCAATGCACAAATATTTAAGAACCACATTTATTAAGCTTGCTGCTATCTTCTAGTCTGAAATATTGTAGAAATCTTTATGTACTTGTCAATAAAGGCCTTCTAGATGGCTCTCCAAATTACTTTTTTATACCACCATTTAGTTGTCACACGCTCGCATATGAAAGACAGCTTGTCAGGTAATATGCGAATGTGCTGTCGATGTGATGGCAGCATGCAGACAACAAGCACGCTGGCTTATGGTATCTGTGGTGTATCCATATCACATAAAATATTCACATTTGTATTTGTATCGAAAATTCCACTCACATTTGTACACTTTGACACTCACACGCCACGGTAAGAATACATTTAGTAGTTGGGGATTTTTGATGAAAGCTTTTCGTATCTCCATGCTGTGCCAATTCTAATGGTTGGAATTTATTGGAATTTTCTATGATTTGCAAAAACCAACTTTTTTTTAGGGGGTGAGAGCAGATCTGGTTTTTTGACATTGATGGAGATTTATTTGGATTTCACAATTGCATATATTAAAGATAAATTTATATGGATGATTTGTAAGGTGTCTCTAAAGTTGGATTTTAGGGACAACAATGTGTTACTAAAGTAATAGTTATGGTTATAGCTAATGGTGGAGTTAAGGGGGAGGTAAATTACCCCTACTCTTTGACATGTATTTAAATATCTAGAGAACGGCGGGAACACGGAAATGAATCTTGGAAACGTAGTGATAAAATTTTCTGACTAAACTGAGAATCGGGTTTGCTGGTTAAATTTTGGCGTCCTATTTTATATATTATTTCATTAGTATTATTTGTAAATCAATAAATTTTAGTTCCATATTTCTTAATTCATTAAAATATTAGTATTTTAAGATATCTATATTCGGCATAACACATATAGTTGTGAACCAGCATTGGTAGATATTGGTTTTTGTTTATGATTTATTGTTTAAACAAAAAACGTTTTAATATCAAATTTCTGTGATTTAAGTCTATGACTATATAAATTTATAATTCATTGTATTAAGTTAATTTCACTTTAATATCTATCTACATCGTTGGGTTGGCGGGCTCATGGAGTTTTAGTCGCTATGAATCACTTAAACGGGAAGCGTGGCGCATTTTACGAGAACTCTCGTTCATATATTGCTACTAGGCGACTATATTGTGCTGAATATAGACTACGGCGAATTAGTGAAGCTCCGAGTGCTAATTTAATTAAAATATGGGAAAAGCGTTTTGAAGGACCGGTTCAACATTTAAACCACAAGCATATGGTCGCCCAAGAACATCTAGGACCGAAGACAATGTTGAGAGAGTTATGGAGTCAGTACGAGGACATCCACAAATGTCGACTCGCAAGAGATCGTCTGTCTTACAATTATCGCGACGAAGTTTGCAACGAATTTTAACATCGGATCTTAAACTGCATCCATATAAGCTGCAATTAACACAAAAATTGAAAGAGTCTGACTTCATAGCCAGGCTCGCATTTGCTAATGAAATGTTTAATCGATTTTCCAATTTTGACAATATCCTTTTCTCTGACGAGGCTCATTTCCTTATGAATGGGTTCGTAAACCGTCAAAATTGTCGTTACTGGAACAGTGAAAATCCCAAACTCAAACACCAGAAACCATTGCATAGTCCTAAAGTGACAGTATGGGCAGCAATCTCTGGCAGAGGAATAATTGGTCCTTTTTTCTTCGAAAATGCGCGGAGCCAAAATGTCACGGCTAATACGGAACGCTATGTTGAGATGTTGGACGGATTTTTGGCTCCAGAAATTGAAAGTTCAAGAATAGTGAATTCCAGAACTTGGTTCCAACAAGATGGAGCTACCTGTCACACATCATATGACTCCATGGCGGTGGTGAAGCAGATGTTCCCTGGCAGTCTGATTTCGAAAAGAGGTGATATCCCATGGCCCCCACGTAGTCTAGACTTGACGCCTCTTGACTTTGCTTTTTGGGGATACCTCAAACACAAAGTCTACAGTAATAATCCAAGAAACATCCTTCAGCTCAAGGAGAATATCCGTGGTAAAATGGCAGCCATTACACCAGTATTACTGAAGAAAGTTTTCAATAATTTTTGTTTGCGGTTAGAGGAGTGCCATCGTAGAGAGGGTCACCATTTAGATGATGTTACTTTTAAAAAATAAACTCCATTTATTACTCTACAATGCCTTAGATTGATTTTAACCATACCTTTTGTATTTATTTTTAATCTATTTTTTAAATATGCACGTTCTATTGTGCCACCCTGTATTTTCAGTTTTAAGGCGCCACGTTGTTTAATATTCTTATTTAAGCCAGTAAAAGTAAACGATCCTATTGAATTTGCGAACATAGAAAAATTTGGTCACTGTTATGCACTGTAATATTTTCATTTAAAAGGTCTCAGTCCAACCACTATTAAAGCAAATCTAAATTCCAGTCCGGCCGAGTCTGCTCCTTCGGTAGCAGAGTTTAAACGAGGACGTACGATCTGTCAAAACGAACACCGTAATGGTCGACCAATTGACTGGAGCATTGTCCACGCCAGACACGGTTAAGAAAATCCACAAATTGGTATTGAATGATCGTTGGCTGTATTAAAAAAGTTTTATACATCGTATATCGACCAAAGATTTGAAGATGAGAAAGTCGTGAGCGTTGTTTGCAAATCATTTACCACCGAACCATTTTTTCAAATTTGGAAACAGAAAATAGTCCGAGGGAGCTAAATCTAGCGAATAAGATGCGTGATGAAGCAATTCGAACTTTTGTTCATTAATTGTAGTTCATTAATTGTTAGAGCATTATCTTGATGAAACAAAGCATTTTTTTTAACCAATTGCGGCTTTTTTTCCTTTCTAAAGATAATCAACAAAAATAATCTCATGCATATCACTAAAAAGAGATGTCATTAACTTGCCTGCAGATGGAGCCCTCTTCGCCTTTTTTGTATACGATTCCTCCACTACTTTAACTGTTCTTATATTTTCAGATAGTTTAGTCTACTCTATATAAACGGTATAGGGTGGCGCATCAATTGTTCTACAATACAAATTCAAATTGGTTTTTTTTTAATCAATGTATTTCATTTATTTTTTTTTATTATACAGAAAATTCAATTTTATTTTATATAACAAATTGATTTTGAAAATGATAAATCGTAAACGATCTTCATTCTTATTCACGCATATGTGACACCTGATCAGAAAATTATTCATTGCGGCCTGAAGGCTGCCCATAACTTAAATTCTGTTAAATTTCTTGGCTTCGTTTTGTACACATTTTGCTCGATACAAACCCATACAAAAAACGTCTGGTGCAGTCAATTCAGGCGAAAGTATAGTTTCTGAATATTAATTTGTTTGTAAATTTTCGTTGAAGCTCCGCATTAACCGGTCCTTATTAACATTTATATTGCATTTGTAGCGCGCTTCGTGCGCCTCCCTGTATAATGATCGATCCAGAAAACAAAACAATTTTGGAAAAGGAAAACAATTTTGAAGAATTTCATATTAGATTCAACCACAGATCAGTAAATGTACACCGATGTATAGGACAAATAAATGTACAGAGTGACTGATGTATGTTACAGCAAAGAGGTTATTTAAGGTGACAGAGGAAGAGCTATGATAAAGAGAATTCCTTTCAACTCCGTGTGATTTGAATGGTTTGGTGCCACTGGCGACTGGGGCTATTTTGGTGCAGGCTCAGCAAAAATCCCCAGGAAGCTCATTTTAAGAAACTCCACACTCTTGTTCCTACTGCATACGATTTTTTCCTGGGATTTTGTTGCAAACAGAAAACTTGTGAAACAAAACCAACAAATTTGGACCAACAAATGAAGGCAAAGCATTCGAACACTAATTGAGGCATTTCTAGCCGGTAAAGAATAACGAAGTCCTATGCGACTCAACGAGCGTGAAGCTTATTTAAATACAATAATTTTTAAAACACATAAAAAATTTTAACAAAATATGTTATTTTTCAAATGAATTAAGGAAAAATAATGGCATTTATGTGAAAAAACATTCATAATGCAGTGTCATTCATTAGTCACCATGTACATAAGTTCAAGTATTATGATGTATATACATTTTTTGAAATTTGTTCCTTTGCACTGGGGCAAACTTTCCTTATTGTAGGTGTGCATTAAAGATATTACGATCGACATCGAGTCATCCTTTTTAGAAAAATAGTCAAGTCAGAACTTTCGATATTGCAAAAATTTATTGAAATATCAAGACTTTTTGCGGAATATCAAAATTTGATTTTCAATTTGTACATCTATGAACATAGGATGTATACTAAGTTGGTGCATCAAGTTTGCAATCCATTTACAACAACTAGAAATACTCATCTGAGGCCCCATAACACGTGCATAATCTTGTTGGTAATAAAAATCTATGTTGATTTAAGCATGTCCACCCACTCATTCGCGCAGTATGAATTGTATATTGTAATCATCGCCAGTATATGTTCGAATTTCTTAAAAATCGGCTAAATAGGAAAAAACCTACTCGTAAAATGTATAAACCTCAAGAAAAATTGAAAGTTTTCAGAAGTTTTTTTTTTTTCAAAAAAGGATGATAGGGGAACATCGCAATTCATATACATTTTTAAAAGATCGCTCTAATTATAAGCGAAGTTATCGAAAAGTTCTAAATATTACGGATTTTCAAGAAGACTTTTTTCACCACTATAATGAGTCGCTGTTTATTATAGCGATAAGCCGAATTCGACTTAAAAAGAAAGAGTTCTGTAAAAATTTATAATTTCCACCATCGCAGTAGATGACTCCCTACCGAATTCTACCGAACAGCCAACAAAACCTTCCTGACCGTGGCCGCTGCTTATTCAGCTCGCCGTTATTTGACTACTACCGTTTTTAATTGACGCACTCGTTTTGAGTGAGTCGTTCAAATATGCAGCATTCATATATCCAGCTTCTTTTTATATCCAGCTATTTCCGCAGGGAGATATTCTACTGAATATACGAATATTTTTGAATTAACGTCCACGCGGAACTCGGGTTGCGGTTGCCACATTCCAAAATGTGACAATGGTTGCGTCTAGGCTCGGCTGTGAGTTCTAACCGAGGAGTTTAAAGACAGTAGAACAGGTGATAAAGTATGCCCAAGGAGCTATTGCTAACTGCTTGATCCTATGGGTAAGGACCTCTTTGGGAGTTACGTGCTGGCTGTGGTTAGAACCAAAAATTGCGATGGGAAACTAAAAAATATGAGCATCCAAAAAAATATGAGCAAAATATACCAGTGGAAGCAACTGACTCGTCGTGTCACCTTTATGTGCACCAATATCTTTTTGGTTGAAACCAATGATTGCAACTCGGTGCAATCATTAAGGGTTTAAGATGGGCCCGAACTCTCAACAAGGATGTATCTCTTTCTATAGTAAAGCAGATACATTGGCACGCATTTCTATCTTGTGAAGGGCATACATATTGCTTTAAGCTTGACGAAAGATAAAAGAGATGTCAGAAAGTTAGAAAGTATTATTTTCAAAAGCGAGTTATTGGGTGATGAATCTGATGATGTCAGAAGAGATTGTGAAGAGTATTAAGTATACTTATTCTCTGTGTTGGTGATGCCAGCCGGAAGTGGAGAAAGTTCCAAGCAGAAGAGGATGTTGGAGTTAAACTGAACGTGAAATGACCGGGCGTTGAACCTCGCATTTCATGCAAGGTTTAAACTGTTGAGGCCGGCCGGAGGCTGAATTTAGCTTACTAGCTGATGAAGTTATGAGCACTTATGTGCAAGGATGGAATTTAATACTTTCAAATGGCTTATGGCTAATGTGGCGGTTTTAATAAGTTCGATGTGGAGAAAATGTTGTGTAATTGAATGTATATGCACGTCTGACATGAGTAGCAAATAATATGACCTGGTGTTTGTTCTCGTCGGTCCAACTTGGTACCCCAGAGAAACTGAATATCCATTTGGATAATGATAGCAATTGCGGGCGTTAACATGTAACATGTAAAACTTACGGCAGAATCTGTATCCGGCTATCATCAAATGGTTCCAAACGGTCTTTTGTGCAATATTTAGCTCTACTGGACAATCGAAACTGTATTTACGTGACTTGAAGACTGTCATTATTCTGTCGAACAGTGGTTTCCGTTTTCGTTTTTATGGAAAAAAACTATAAAATATTGCGTATTTTCTCTTTGTTAATGTTCACTTTTGAACATTTGAATTCAAACAATAGTGAGTCAAGCAATTACAAAAATATTTGATTAGTTTTCTGAATATGATATCGTATCTTTCTAATGCAATGCGATATACAGTTCATTAAAGCCATCTATTGGAAAAATAAAGGATTTCTTTTATTACACCAGATTTAAAAATTTCATATTTTCTCTAAGATGCTATCATACGAGGGTGGTCCCAAAACTAGCCGACCTACCAAAGAAGACATAAAAAAGTTGGGATATTTTTTTTATTTTTCAACATAATCTGTTTTGAGCTCAAAATACTTTTTCCAGCGATATTCAATAGCTTCTATACCCTGTCTATAGTAAGAACTGTCAAACTTCTTAAAACAGCCATCAACTGCAGACTCCATCTCTTTATTGTGTATAAATCTTTTACCACTGAGCCATTTTTTAAGTTTGGAAATTGAAAATAGTGCGAGGGAGCTAAATCTGGCAAACAAGGTACATAATGAAACAACTCGAACTTTAATTCATTTATTTTAGTGGATGAATAAACTGAAAATTGTCTTGAGGAAATAAAATTTTTTTTGTTTGCTAAATGCGGACTTTTTTCCATAATTTCATTACCTAAACCCTGCAATAAGTTATAATAATATTCCATGTTGATGATTTTTTCCTTTTTTGAAAATAATCAATATAAATAATCCAATGCGCATCCCAAAAAATAAACGCTATAACCTTGCCTGCAAATGGAGGCATATTCGCCTTCTTTGTTCAAGATTTTCCAACTCTAGTCCATTGCTTTGACTTCCTTTGTTCCTTTGTCTCTGGTGTTAAGTGGTGCACCCATGTCTCAGGCATGGTTCCAAACCAACGAAAAAAAGGGTTTTATTGCGCTGAGACATCGTCCAACACTCTACTGAAACATCTTTACGACGCTGTTTTAGTCTATTGAAAGCAAGCGTGGCACCCATCTCGCGCAAAGCTTTCTCATCCTCAAATCTTCAGTCGATATACGATGTATAGCAGTTTTTGAAATGCCTATCATTTCAGCTAGGTCACGAGACTTCAGCCGACAATCATCCAATAAAATTTTGTGCATTTTCTTAACCGCGTCTGGCGTAGACACCTCAGTTGGTCGACCACTACAATGTTCGTCTTGGCAGCTCGTTTGAAAATGAGATCAACGTGTGTGTACCAACTATAGCAGTTTTGATCCTAACGTTTATTATATTGTGCCTAAAGTGATACAATGTCCGTCTTAAAAACTAACCGACCTGACATATAGATGGAGCCAGTAAATTGAAAAAAATTATTTTGGTGAAAAGTGGTAATCTTATAAGACAGATTGGCAGCTGGTATGGCCTCATTTGAACTCTGCTAGCCAATATTTTAAGGTCGAAAACGAAGGAGCATAAATCCGTTCAATGGCAGAAAAGTTACAGCGACTTAAGTGGCTGTCAAGCAAAATTTCGACC
>JAHXMU010000808.1:0-40056 GCA_019455685.1 Philornis downsi
ATTTGGAATTTCTTGAGCAGTCCAGCTTCACTGCGATCGTCGGCGAATTGAGGCAAACGCATAAACAATAATAGCACCATATCTTTAAGAGCCTGTTCGGCAGAACGGCGCAATAGCTCATTGAGACGAGGCTCAAAGCAGATCTTGAAACAGCTCAACATGACCTCACACACAGACTCGTTTGTGAGGACCGAACCTTCGGGGCTGCGCATTAATGTATGAAGGACCTCAACAACACGAAACAATGTGACACCATCCGACGATTGGTCGGTGCCCATAAAACGAGCATGTGTAACAGCATCTGCGATATTTTCGACAGTTACAGCCAAATTCGGAGACGTTGGGTCTGCAAATGACAATTAGAAGAAATGGAAACTGCTATTCAGAAGAAATGTAGCTTAAGATTTTCCAATTACCTATTAGCCCATACGATAGGAATTTGTTAATAGCGGACAAAGCCAAACTAGTGACGGCGCCTGTAGTCTCTTCCGTTCTTATGACCTCCAGAAAGGGAGCAAGGAAAATGTTTGGGTCAATAAGGCGCAAATCCTCAATGCGATTGAGAACTTGTTTAAGGTCCATGAATAATTTCATTAGTCCATCTTTTTCTTCATCCTGCAAAATTTTATTACAACTCATATATCAACAATATTCAACAGTCGACATACATAGTTGAAGACAAAAATGCTAACAGATCTTAACCTATCTGTTAATAAAACAAAGCCGACCGTATCGCGATAGCTAACAAATCCGAATATCGTCCGTATGTTAGTGGTCTTTCGTCCGGACACAATTATTATTTTTTTCTTTGAACGCGACTCCCATCTCGTTGTTCTAACGAATACTCCGAATAATCGACAAATTTAGGAAAAGCTTCTTAGACTGTCTTTCAGAATTGTCATTAAACAGTGCTTTAAAAATACAATGCGAATAAGTTAATTGATAGTGAGAAGTTCTCCCATATCTCATTCGAGGGATACAATCTGGTGTGATATTAATGAAAATCTGGTGTGATATGAATTTGGCATAGAAGTATAAAGTATTAGAATTGGAATTAGTGTTATAATATATATAAATTGTATTATATTGCCTCGAATATAAATAAATATTGACAAACGTACTATAATAGCAATTTAGCAACTGTGACCCCAGAAGATATCTTTAAAAAAGGTAGATGTGGTCGTGGTATTAGACTTCTATGATCCTAGAGGATTTTAAAACGTAAAGGAATTTTGCAATTTCGGCTTTGTAGATTTAAAAATAAGTCAATAAACCAAAAAGGGCATCCGTGCACATACTGCATAGAACTTGAGCTACGAAAGGATTTATATATGTTTCTTTGCATTTACATTAACAACAAAGTGGACAGCAACATTCAGAAGTTTTTCTTTTTTAACATCATATGAATTTACTTACAATGTTACGGAACAGTAATGAATAAGCGATATTGAATGGCTGAGAGGACGCCGCTTCTTAAATATATGGAGAAAAAGTAATCGGTGTTATACAGTCCACATAATAATGATCTATTATGTAGAATGCAAATCTTAAATAACCTATCCTGTCCTGTAGCCACAGCTAAAACCACTGATTTGGGCGTATCAAAAACCACACAAAAATATTTTTTTACACAGCAAACCATATTGGTTGAAATTATTAAGCATGTCCGCCTGCGAATTTTTTAATGCAATAAGAGCCAAATGTCTTAAAGTAGAAATAGGCATGATAGCATGATTTTTATAAACACTTCCTTCAGTAAAGTTTGACTATCCGTTACTGTTCTTCTTTTAGTAAATTAATTCTTCTATTTAATTAATTGAGAAATTGAGTGAAAACGGGTTCAAATTATGGGCTACTCTAAATTCCGTCTCACTTTTATAGAAAAAGGAACGTATCACAGAAACATTCGATCTTTTTTTTAATGACAATTGCATGTAAAAAAGGCGAGAAAGGATAGATTGGAAAATTAAAATAAAATGGTGAATGAGCTATAACGCAGCCGAAAATATAGCAGCGTAAGGTTTTTTGATGAAATGGCAATGTATTTTATTAACGAGTCCCTGTACTAGCATGTACTTTCATCAAATGAAAGGAGGTTTCCAACGTTTATAAATTATGTGCAACTTTAAGGGGCAGTATCTCCTAAACTACGTGCCGTCTATAGGTACAACGTGCATGTCATAGGCATAAATTATTACTATTAGCATTACTAGCTTTTTTCGCCAATTAAAAAATATGAAAATATCACACACACTTTTACCTCTCACTGTAACCAGTCAGTCGAACAACTAACTACAAATACACACGTCCATATGTGCACATAGTTTATCCGTGCGGTCAATTACTTACCACGTATGCTGAGGCATTCCAACGGGAACCTCTCCGCATGGCGGTCATCAAAGTGGACATTTCACCACGCACCACAAAAATGCCATTTCCTGGCAATGACATTATGAAATTTTCTCCAACGTTGCAATTGCCAAAAACCTTGTTTTGTGATCTTGACGACACACCAGATGAAGAGATTATCCGATATTTTTCCCAAGACTCCTCACAAACGGCCAGAGGGTATAGAGGTGCGGCAGGCAAGTACACAATTTTTTGATGATTCTCTAAATTCACAGTTTCTATTTCCGTCTGCGATTCTTAATACTTCGTTATGGGATATTGACGGCTATAGTTTTGCTTAAATTTACATTTTATTTGCTGGAATTGTAAAAGAATTACACTTTTTTCACACACAACACTCCACGCAACCACGATAGAAATCCAATTTTCTGATTTCCTCTTTGTGCAAAGTGATGACGTTTCTCCTTAGAAGAGAGAACACTGTCTAATCTGACAGCGAAAAAGGTTCAGCAGTCCGGCAACGCTTTGTGCAAAATTAATTTGTCAGTGAAAAATTTTCAGTGCGTGTTGTTTTGATTCTTTTCCAATTAGAAAATCTACAAAAATTGTAAAAAAAAATAAGGGAAATTGTCGGAACATATATGCTGACATATATAGTTAAATAAACAGTTATATTTTCAAACATTGAGTGAATCGTTTTCCCATAGTCTGTGCTGGGAATAGCTGTGAAACCTTGGCAATATGGGAAACACTGACTCAAAATTAAACTTTCGCAAAGCGATTGTGCAGCTCACGCAAAAAAACCAAAAGATTGATGCTGACGATCCTTTTTGGGACCAGTTCTGGTGTGGCCATCAAACTACGCTGGAGGATGTGTTCGCCTTGGTGACTGCTGCAGAAATACGTAACATTCGCAACGATAACCCTGCCAATTTGGCCACTTTATGCTACAAGGCTGTGGAAAAACTTGCGGAGGCGGTCGACAGTAGCTGTCGTACGCAAACTGAACAGCAATGTGTGTTGAATTGTGTGCGTCTGCTGATACGCATAATGCCCTACATCTTCGAGGATGACAAGTGGCGTCACTTCTTTTGGAGCAGTCTGCCAGCTCAGGAGAAATCTCTGCAAAATGTTGACCAAGGCCATTGTAAGCGGGAACAGTTGGCCAGCCAGAACCATACAGTTCCTCTGGCTCAGTCTTTGCTAAATGCTGTGTGTGATTTGCTTTTCTGTCCCGACTTTACTGTGACGGCTACCCGACGGCCTGGTCCGGATAAGGCCGAGGAGCTGGCGAATATAGACAGCTGCGAATACATATGGGAGGCTGGTGTGGGTTTTGCACATTCGCCGCCAAAAAATGCCAACATGGAAAAACGACGCACTGAATTGCTAAAACTACTGTTAACCTGTTTCTCGGAGCCTATGTATAGAGCACCTCAACCCTCAGATGAGCCCAATAAATGGATTGCGTACTTTACCTCGGCGGATAACCGTCATGCCTTGCCTCTGTTCACCTCCTTCCTAAATACGGTGTGCGCTTATGACCCCGTAGGTTTTGGAGTACCCTACAATCACCTGCTGTTCACTGACACCACAGAACCTCTGGTGGAGGCGTGTCTGCAGATACTGATAGTCACCTTGGATCACGACATGATTGTACAACAGCAGCATCAATTAGAGTTGCAACGCCATGTGAAAGGTGACTCCAACATATCCGTGCACACACCCTACGACGATGTGTGCGGTGATAATCTGTTTATTAATTATTTGTCTCGTGTCCACCGCGATGAAGATTTCCATTTTATATTGAAGGGCATTACGCGATTGCTTAACAATCCGTTAGTACAGAACTACCTGCCGAATTCAACTAAGCGTCTCCATTGCCATCAGGAACTGTTAATTCTGTTCTGGAAAATTTGCGACTACAATAAGAAATTCCTGTATTTCGTGCTGAAGAGTTCAGATGTTCTGGATATTCTGATACCCATACTGTATCATTTGAATTACTCTCGGGCTGATCAATCGAAAGTGGGTCTAATGCACATTGGTGTTTTTATATTGCTGCTGCTATCAGGTAAGGAAACAAAATAATGGACATGAACATATTACACAAATTGGTCGTGGAAAATTAAACGGTACTGTTTTTCGTGAACATATGTTTGCTTCAGCTATTTGCATAAAGTTTCTTGCATGGTACACAAAGTTCACAACGAAAACTGTTTTTCTTGAAAACAAAAGGTTGAATGTACTACATATTAATACATGTTTTCCAACTGAGAAATGTCACACATATTGATGGATCTTAGTTTAGGACTTAAGAAAAAATCAACTTCAAATATAATTGATTTTAACGTTTCGGTCTGTCCGCCTACTTTCCTGATAAAAATTTGCAAACAACAGAAGTCAAAAGAATGAACTCAAGGGTGGAATTTCCAAAAAATATGATAACAGAAAGCTTTCATATATGCGCAATTTGAATATAAAATATAAACAAATAAATTGAAAGCAAGAAGTGATTATTCAACGAATTTATAGTAAATACTCAATTATTTAATTCTTTCACTGTTTATAATTCACTAAGAACTTGAATTCTCTACTCTCTTGTTGACATTTCGCATTCACGATCAGCTGTAAATGAACTGATTGGTAATAGATATATTATTATTTGTTGCCTGCAAATTTTACTATGAGTGTAAGCAAAAAAGTGTATCTATTTTTCAGTGAATAGAAGGACCTTCTGTTGACAGATTGACAGATTTGACAGATTTTGGTATTTTCTGGCGACTTTTAATAAATTCCGTCCTATTTGGGAATATTCAATCGAAGTTCTGGCGTTTACAAGAACTTTTCTATTTTATTCCTTGCGGATTTAAAGAATAGATCGGCCTGTCGTCCACACAAAAATAACTGTCAACAGAGCAGATAAAATAAGAAAAGAGAAATTTAGTGACTAGTTTATGAAAAAGAAAATAATCGGGGTCCTTGAGGTAGGGAATTAAAAATTCTGTTCAACTTCTAGATTTCCAAAATCCCATCATCCCTAGATGGTGTGCGTATGCTGCCGACTACTTAGTATTGGTAACAGGGTATGATATGGATGACAAGTGTGCGATATTAAACAGGGTGACTGCTGATCTGTTCAATTTCTTCCAGAGTTCGCATTTACCCAGCCATGAGTTGCCGTGGGGAATGAGAAATGATAGCCGACATATGATCCAATAGAAATGGAGGACGATATGTGCATACTACCCACGGATAACGAAAAAAAAAATATTATAAAAATAGCCAAAGTAGAAATACAGCTGTATCCCGTATTAGTGAACCATCTAATCCTACATTGGACAATTAAAACAAGTCACTGTACTAAAAATACAACAATAACTCGAAAACGAATCGCACAATCATGAAAATTACACAATATTTAACATCTTCAGGTATCTTTACCAATCGATTCATTCAAGCACTTACTACAAATTAATGAAATGTTTTGATATAAGATGTTGATGTCTGTATATATATATAAATAGTGTTAGTTTTATAATTGGAGACTTCGTTTCCGAGTTACTCACATATTTACATTTTATTGATTTTCCTAATATTATAATACGATTTTTGTTTTTAATATCAGGCGCGCAACTAAGTTCCCGCTGTTTGTCAATAGATGGCTTATGGTAAACACACCGTCTCGACACAACAGTGATTTTCTTTTGAAGTCATATTCTTTTGGTTGTGCGAATATGTATGATTTTGTGCCAAATAGTCGTCATATGCGGGAAGTATTGATTTTCTTCTTTCAGTCGAAGAAAACGGCGGCTGAAGCTCATCGAGAGCTTTAAAACGTTTACGGAGATGCTGCTTAAAGTAAAACAACGTGTCGAGATTGTTTTCGTCGCTTTAAAGGATATAATTTTGAAATTGACGACCGTTCGCGTGAAGGAAGACAAAAAACCTTCGAAGATACTGAATTGAGTTCATTGCTTGATTGGGGATCCGTGTCAAATGCAGATAGAGCTTGCTTCAGTGTTAGGAGTTACGCGCCTAGCCTTTTCCAAGTCATTGCATTCGTTGGGAATAATTCAAAAGCAATGACCTTGGGCCCCTTGTGAGTTGAAGTCAAGTGACGTTGAACGTCGCTTTTTCGTCTGTAAACAACTGCTTCGGCGACAAAAAAGGAAAGGGGTTTTTCATCGTATTGTAACGGGTGATGAAAAATGGATTCATTATATCAATCCAAAGAAAAGAAAGTCACGGGCCGCACGGTCATGCTTCTACGTCGCCGCCTCCGTCGAATAGTCACGTTGCGAAGGTTATGCTCTGTATTTGGTGGAACAGTTTGGTGTTATTTATTACAAGCTGTTGAAATCAAGCGAAACCATCACAGGGGATTGCACCGACTTCAATTAATGCGGTTGAGCCGAGCATTGTGCGAGAAACGCCCACAATACACGGTGAAGCACGAAAAAGTGTTTCTTCAGCATGACAACGTTCGGCTCACGTGGCAAAGCACGTTGAAATCTACCTGGAGACGCTGAAATGGGAAGTCTTACCCCATCCGCCATATTCTTCAGATATTGTGCCATCCGATTACCGCTTGTTCCGTTCGATGATATACGGTCTGGTTGATTAGCAGTTTCATTCATATGACGACATCAAGGAATGCCTAGATTCGTGGATAGCCTCAAAATTTCCCAGAAAGATGGGAGAAAGTAGTAGCTAGCGATGGACAATACTTTCAATGAATCATTTGTAAACATGTTTTCATAACAACATACCATTTATATAAAAAAACATCGAGAACTTAGTCGCGCACTTACATTTGAAAGCTTAACACCCAAAACTTAGGTTATTTTCACGATGGGCGCTTCATTTTGTAGACATGACAATTTTTTCATGAGTTGTCCCGGGTTAACCCAGGATTGTGAACGATTTGGAAGGTTGCACGTTACTCATGGTTGACGCTTAGCGTTCGTGGGTGATTACCCTCTTATCGCAATCCAGCAATCCAGGACGACAACTCGTTTTCCATGAGTAATTATTTGTGTTCGTGAGTAGTTACCCATTGTCGTGGGTAAGGTGCCCCATGTAGTTCCCCTTTTCTCATGGTAACGTGTAAGCGATCGTTTCACATTTCCCAAAGCGATCAGTCTTATGGATAGGTAAATACAAACCCGAGATGAAATTGAATAGATAAGCAATCTTAACTTTTATCATCACTGTACAGTCGCAAATAAAAATACACTATCTACAGGCGACGGGATTTCGAAAATCCAAAAGTTAAACAGAATTCTTGGGATAACTCCAGTATCAAGAAACTCTGGATTATTTATTTTATTTTATTTATTTATTTATTTTTTTTTTTATTAGTCAAACGTTTTTTTTTTTTCTTTTTTTAATAGTTCATATCTTTGTTACACCTGCTAAATTCTTTCCACTTTCTTTTGCAGGTGAACGTAACTTTGGTGTCCGTTTAAATAAACCCTACACCGCTACCGTGCCTATGGACATTCCCGTTTTCACAGGCACTCATGCCGATCTTTTGATTACTGTATTTCATAAGATCATAGCTACCGGCCATCAACGTCTGCAGCCGCTGTTTGATTGCTTGCTTACCATTTTGGTGAATGTCTCACCCTACTTAAAGACTTTGTCCATGGTGGCCAGTGTGAAACTTTTACATTTACTGGAGGCTTTTAGTACTCCTTGGTTCTTGTTGTCCGCTCCCAGCAATCATCATTTGGTATTCTTTTTGCTCGAAATTTTCAATAACATCATACAGTATCAGTTTGATGGGAACTCGAATCTGGTGTATACGATTATAAGGAAACGGCATGTATTCCATGCCATGGCCAATTTACCTTCCGATATGGCGGGCATTGCCAAGTGCTTGAGTGGCCGCAAAGTGGGCAAATTTAACTTGCCGCCTGTAAGGCAGAAACGTATCACGACAGTAGTTCAAAACTTCAACAACCAGTTGGCTGATTGCGAAGAAGACGACGAAGGGGGGGAAGATGTTGACGAAGACGTTGAAAGTAGCAAGGTAGTCCAGAATGGAGCGAAAAGCAATCTTAATGTTGAATCTGAAACTGAATCCCAGCATCAGCCAGGTGAGGAGCATATGGAGGGGGCCTTTCCCGCTATGCCTGCTGAACCGGGCACACTCGAAGCCTCTTTGCCAGCAACTCCTGGCATTAATCAAATGACTGAACGTGAACAGGCGCATCCCGGTAATAACTTGGCGGAGCAGACACCAACCATCGATGGGACGTCCGACATAGTGCGATTTGACAAGTTAACGGAACAATCACCTTCTGAATCACGAGCAAATAGCCCGAACGGTAACTTTGAACGTGAGGATAAAACACGTCTTTCCGTAGCTCATCGCGGCAGCATACGCATGGTTCACCAGCCGTCGCCCGAAGTATGGACACCCACTCCCGAATGGATTGTGTCGTGGCGGTCTAAGCTTCCGTTACAAACGATTATGCGCCTATTGCAGGTTTTGGTGCCCCAAGTAGAGAAGATATGCATAGACAAAGGACTGACTGACGAATCGGAAATACTGAAATTCCTTCAACACGGCACCCTGGTAGGTCTGTTGCCCGTACCACATCCCATTCTAATACGAAAGTATCAGGCCAATGCTGGCACCACAGCTTGGTTCCGCACTTACATCTGGGGAGTGATCTATCTGAGGAATGTGGAGCCGGCTATCTGGTATGACACGGAAGTGAAATTATTCGAAATCCAAAGAGTCTAAATATAGGAAATATCTATCCCACAATGTACCGGCTAAGATCATATTAGATCGTATTTCTATCTTACAATTTTCCCGCCCTCTTCTGCTCCTTTCCTACCACTAAATCATGACAACAAACGCTCAAAATTATTAACGTCCGTAATTAGTATCGCTTTTAATGGACCTTTTGTGTAAATCAAAGGTATTAGTTATCTTTATTTATCGCTTTTCTGTAACAATTTACCTCGTTGTATATACATATATATATGCATACTCTATAAAACATACATATTATATACATACCATATACACACATATGCTTAGAAAGATATGATAATTTATCCTTGAGTTTAATTTGTAAGTGCAATTTCCCTCTCTTTTTGTTAAATTAGAATGTAAACTTAATATTCCGTTAAAAACTACACGACACTTAAAGTATTTATTAATATATTGATGATGAACTATTATATACAAACATAAATATGATAATATTCCATATTGCTGTATCGCGTTACAATAAAACAAAAAACAAGATATCTTAAGAACCATCAATTTCAATGCGGGGTTACATTTTCTTCTGTTGGGACTGACTGTTACTTGAGAAGTCAGGTAGGTGATGGGAGTGATTAGAAAAGTAGAGTTACTATGCGATTAATAAAAAAAAAGCCAACAACTAACACAACTGGCAATGACGTTTTTGCACAACTTTTTATGAGATTATTCAGCTTAGTGCATACGGCAAACAATTTTTATGAACAGCAAAATTTGACTTTTTGACTGGGTTTTGTGAAGGACTATCCAAATTAAATGATTAGGAAATATCTTGCATAAAAGAACATACATTTTAAAACTCTCTATATATCTTCTTCCAAATAAAGATGCAGATATCTTCAAAGCTATGAAAAATGAAATTTGGTTCGGTTTGTTGAATGCATATGAAGTTGAGGTATTGTCATACATTCCGCAATATGTAATTTCTACCTATATTTTCGCTCTAAATGAGGATTCACCCGCAAGTCACTAACAAACAAGAGAGAGCTAAGTACGTAAATAATTAGCTACAACGGTCATACCTTTCTAAAAATAATAATGGCTAAATAAGAAAATAAAGTACGTCCATATAATATCAATTCAATCAATTTCTCAATAATAGCCAATCTTTTGGAGTATACATACTGAGAGAGTTATGTTCCATATATTTTGAAAAATGTTTTACTCGATAAATATTTTACACTCACCAGAGTTATAATCGAAGCAAGTGCGAGAAATTGTTACGTAATTACAGCTTAATGGTTTGGTGTTTTCATTTGATTTTTTGGGGTATGCTAAGATGGATGGATGGATGGCTTTAGCTCTTTTATGTATAATTACATTTAAATCACAGTAATTACGACGATTTCAAATATTTTAAAAATTTTAAGGTCGCTGGTCGTGGCATATTCTGAATGATTTGATTTGGATAGTTAAAAACAATCAATTTTAGATATTGTCATTCACTTTTTGTGATTGTGTGCGGGCGTCGTTCACACCGATGTACAGAGAATGAATTTTCACTGTTTGAAGCTAGTGTAAAAAGGCGTTCCAACAAACAATCATTATACAGGGTGGGCCATAAGGGTGTTGGCGGTTTAAATATTTAATTAAAAAAAAACTACGAAACATAAAAAATATATATTTGTATTTTTAAAAAGTAGAAGCATGGGAATTTTTAAGACTTAAAAATAATGTTGTCCAAATGGCTTCCCTCGGCTGCTTGACACTCTTGGAACCGAAGTCGCAAATTTTGGAAAACTCGTTGAAAAGTTGTTCTCGGTATTTTGTTACTTTCCTGAATAATGTTCCTCTTCAACTGCTGTAAATTGGTCGGATTATTCTCGTAGGCTACCGATTTGAGGTAGCCCCATAGGAAATAATTGCATGGAAAGAGATCGGGGCTACGTGGGGGCCATTCAATATCCCCCCTTTTCGAAATGAGTTTTCCAGGAAAAACATTTTTCAGCAGCTCTATGGATACCCTAGCCGTATGACATGTGGCCCCATCCTGTTGAAACCACATCCTCTAAGTATTGCCTTGAAGTTCTTGCAAAGCTGGCACCAAAAAGTCTGCTAGCATGTTGCAATAATTGTTCGCTCTAACCGTCATCGCATGCCCTGTTTCGTCCTCAAAAAAGTATGGTCCAATAATACCGGTTGACGTTATCCCAGCCCACACGACAAGCTTAGGGCTGTGAATTGGATGTTCATGCAAGCGTCGGGGATTAGTCTCGGACCAGAACCGTCAATTTTGCTTGTTCACATGGCCATTAAGGTGAAAATTGGCCTCATCACTAAAAATCACATTGTTGAAATTGTTGAACCGCTCTAGCATCAAATTGACAAAGTTAAGTCGGTTATTGGCATCATCGGGTTTTAATTCTTGGACTATCTGAATCTTATAAGCCTTCAAATGCAAATCACGTTTCAAAATTCGTCGTAAAGTTGTTCTTTTGACATCCAAAGACTGACTTCTCTTACGTGTTGACTGTTGCGGATTTCGCTGAACTGAAACACGAACACGCTCCACAATGTCGGCTGATCTTGCAGAAACTGGGCGACCACGAACCGTAATTGGTACTGTTTAGCCGGTTGTTTCGAACATTCTGATCCATTTTCGTATCACATTGGCGCTTGGAACTTCACTTAAATCGTGTAAACCGTGTTCATGCCGATACAAACGTCGTGCAGTAATCACTGATTTATTGTTTTCGTAATACGCTCGGACACAAAATGCACGCTGCACTCCCGTGTACGGCTCCATGGCGACTAAATTTCCAGGAAGCGGCGCAGCGAACAACATATCTCCCCGCTACCCCGCGCCGCGCGTTACCGAGAAATTGAAGAATTAAATCGCCAACACTCATATGGCCCACCCTGTACTTGCAAATTTTTTAAATATCGTCACAATTTGATTATTATTTTCACTGATTGATTGATTGTACTTTCGGTATGGGTAGAGCGGTGATTAGACCATAAGATCAAATTCAACAATTCGCGGACAAAAATATAAAAAAATATAAAATATAAAGAAACCCTCCATCATTCTGCTATATTTAAAACTATTCGGACCAAAATTATAAGCTATCTAAACCGTTATATACATAATGTATTGTACTCGTTCATAGAAATATAACACTGATCGAATGGAAATACTCAGGTTTGGTGGAAAAGGTAGGCAATGTTGCTAACATTTATTTATTTATTATTATTGCTCACCCAAGGGCTAATCGCGTGGTTAATACGTTGTCTTCATAAAAAAAAAGTCACCCATATCTAATTCAATTGTATATATATATATATATATATATATATATATATATATATATATATAATTTATTATTTTATATTTATTATATATGTAATTGTTGTTACTTTGGCAACCCTTTTCGTTCCCCTTTCTTATTGTTTACTTCTCCATTACACGTTATCTTTACAATCTGGCAATGCCGTTAATACGATGTCAGCTGTTGTTTTGACCATATCTAATTGACATTGAAGAGATAAACAACTTCGACTCAATTACAAAACAACTGTGGAAACAGCGACCAACCATGGCCTATCTAATGAGAAATACGTTGAAATTGCTAACATCGCAGCAGGTATTTAAAGCAACAAATTGTCATTGCTTGAAACAGGGAGAACATTTGTCTACCTTGGCTTTTGGATTGCGACAAAAGCATAATCCAGCCAATACCGCAGGTGGTTTTGATGCAACGTCAGTGAACGCGACAAAAAAACACAAACAGTCTTCGATTAAAATCACACTGCTACAAAATCAGGATGTTACGGTGACATCTCTGGAAGAGGCACGAAATTTGGCCAAACGCAGATCAATGCATTTGGTGCAGGTGCAGGAAGTGGATGTGAAAACCCAAAGACCAGTTTATAGGTAAATTTTTTGCCAACACCTAAGACTGTGTGCTGAATTGTACTATATTCGATTGCCATTGCAGATTGGTGACCTCAGCTGAACGATTACAGGAGGAGTTGTCCGAATTGAAGTCTGCCGAAAAGTCCAGAGGTAAAATTGACCAAAAGAAAACGGAGAAGACACTCAACATAGGCTCCCGTATATCTGAACATGATTTGGCCTCTCGCCTCAAGAATATATCGAAATGGTTGACAAAAGGCCACGAAGTACGCGTATTGATAGAGGGTACGGTTAATGATGTGAGCAATTCTGAGAAAATCTTTAAATGCATTGAAGAATTTGTAAAAACTCCTGAGACAATAGGGAAAATTGTACAAAAACACATCAAGGGATCGGTGATCAAATTTAGTATACTTTCTATAAACTCATCGAGCGAAAAAGATACACCGCCCCCACAATGACTTGCGGTTAAACATTGTGAGCTAGTTTTTTGTCGCAGCTATGCCACTGACTGCCAACGTAGAATTAGCAGCCTGCCACAATCGAAATCCAGAAAAGAGACAGCTTTAAGGTTAACCTTGTTCACAATGACTTTCATAACACTCAAATACTACTTTTGGTGGTCTTACGTTGAGAAACAAACGACAGCAGCCAGTTCCAAAAGTGATATAAATCATTTAAAGTCATCTTAATTTATGAAAACAATTAGAAATCGTGTTTATATTGTTGATATTTTATTAAAATGGTCAATAATTTAAGTTTAACAAATGTTGTTTATCTATAAATTCAATTTATTGGTACGAAAGGAAGCGCAACAAAATTATGTCATTCGATACGATGAAGTAACGGAAATTTCAGGATACGAAGCCTGAAGGTGAGCAATTTTTTGATATTTTAAGAATGAAAAGTTACTATGCCTCAAAAACTATCATCCAAAACCAATATGGAGAATATCCAACGAATCTAGCAAAAATTAATGGAAATTTTAGTTGTTCCGAATGCTACTGTTCAGTAGAACGAATGCTGGCCAGCTTCCAAAATTCGAAATTATTTGTCATCCAAAAAATTCCAAAAATATTCAATTCTAGTTCAGCTATTACAATTTTTTTTCCTTTCTCGGGTATTCTGAATTATAATGTATTATTTTATTATTACGGGAATTATGGGAATTCATGATAAAATATTCTACTATAAGAAAATGATAAAAGTAAAAAAATATACATAGAACGGCGATAATTTCGGCTTATGAGATCATGCAAGATGTATCGGTTCACTCCAAGATAAGTAAACGAATTCTCCTCGTACAAAATAATCAATTATTAGGCAATAATTAAATATCCACTGAAAGATATTTTTGACATTTGTCAGGAAGAAGTAAGAAGATGTTATGATGAACAAAAATATTAATCCTAGCGCACTCCTCCCTCACCTTGCTACAGTGTCTCATATCAAATAAATTCTTATTGGTCACCCATAATACAAATGTCAGTATATCTATCTTTCTATTACATCGGAGATATCATTTTCAAAAAAATTTAAATCGGCATGAGGTAAATATACTACACCAATTATTGTCGGAATACGTTTTTTTTCATACTGCAGTTGTAAATTGACATAAAGACTTTGTAAACCGTATTCGGACCGGTCATGAATACGCGACTATCGTTCGCATGATCCCGGGTTCAATCCCCCATACAGCCTCCTAGCATTATCTGAGCGGCAGTCACCTCGATAGAAGTGTGACGAACACTTTGAGTAATCCACAAATATGGTAAATGCTTCTCAGAACAGCGACACTCGGAATCGTCGTTAAAGTGCAGGTCCCGTTGAGTAAGTCTGAAAATATTGGGCTGTTCAGAAAATTCATTCGGTTAATTCGTTAGTTCATCATACATCACTTCTCATGACGTAGAGTTCTTTCAAACACTATCATAACTTCCTTCCACCCCTTCTCTAAGCTGATTACAATTGTTTACTTGTGTTCTCGTTCTAGTGGAACAGTGGAAAAGTGGAACAATGACTCGCCAGAAATGGTTTAAAAGATTTTTTACGGGCGACTTCTCCGTAACAGGTGCTCCCAGATCAGGACGATCAAAAGAAATTGTTTCCGAGGAGATGAAAGATGTAATTATTGTTAATATTGTTAGGGAAATAGCTGATATAATAAAAAAAATAAGTCTCAACCATTCACGGCGTCATAAAAGAGCTCGAATTTGTGAACAACCTCGATGTCTGGGTACCCCACTCTCTCATCGAGGCCTCACACTGCCTTGCGGACCAACCACTTGGCGACTAAATTTCCAGGAAGCGGCGCAGCGAACAACAAATTGAAGAATTAAATCGCCAACACTCATATGGCCCACCCTGTACTTGCAAATTTTTTAAATATCGTCATTATTTTATTTTATTTTATTATTATTATTTCACTGATTGATTGATTGTACTTTCGGTATGGGTAGAGCGGTGATTAGACCATAAGATCAAATTCAACAATTCGCGGACAAAAATATAAAAAAATATAAAATATAAAGAAACCCTCCATCATTCTGCTATATTTAAAACTAAAACTTGAAACTTAAAACTTGAAGGATTTAAATTTCCATAACGACGAGGAAGTGAAAAATCGAACTGAACGCTTTTTTTTTCAGAAAAACCAAGCGGAATTAAAACCGCCAAGGAATTAAAAAGCCCCCAGGGAAGTGGGGAAAAAGTTATTAAAAAAGTGGGAGATTATATAATAGATTAAAATAATTGTTTTCTTGTATATTAATTTGTAAATAAATTTCTTTTGAAAACCGAATGAACTTTCCGAAAAATGCGTGTAAGTTCACTGAAGCTCTTTGTTTTGATGCAATTAAGATACTAGACCATAAAATCTGTCATTAATAAACTCCATATAAATGTTCATTTTTCAATTTATTGTCATCCTTCACATGAAAAATGTCAGTAATAACATTTGAAGAGTATTATTTAAACGTAGACTATTTCCAAGATTCTGATTAAATTGAGGCCAAAAGGGAAAACGAATGGAAAGATCTTTTTAGAGAGTAGTCTCAGGATCCCAGAAAATGTAAAAATTAATTCCGTTTGCCCAGCAACGTAAAACGATGGAAAGGAAAAAAACCTAGATACAATTTATAATTTGTACGCATTTCAAGCAGAGCTCTACTATAACGTTACATAAATATATGAAAGCCCTAACTTAAAACACAGGGATAATCCTTTCCCATTTGTTCCCCATAATTTTCCCTATTCTTCAGGCATTTTTCTCAAAACTTTTATAGAATAGGACTTATAGAAACCAACAAAAAAAAAACTGTGATTTGAAAAATTTCGAGTTTAGGCCCTTCTATATTAAGGTAATATAAGCAACATACACTGCAATAACAAGAAAAGAAATGCACAGAACAGATGAGTCGTCAGTCAGGTGGTCAATCAATATCTGGTACAAGAAGTTACGTATTTAATGTTTACAGGATAATTGGATTTTATTACACTTGCCTTACTTTAGCACAGTACAAATTGAAATGATTTATGTAATAGCGTATGGAAGTGTACACACAAAATTATCTATAAATCCAGGAAACCTTTTCAAATTGAAAATATTTTTAAGTTTTTCGTTGAAACGATAGCCAGTTCTGTAATCACTGACATGGATGATGTTTTGTACTACGTGCCAATTCGATCTTCAGATCTGTTATGACTAAATTGATGCTATTGGTACTTGAACAGCTGTATGCATGTTTACCTAGAAGCAGAATATTCTTATATGTGGAAGTTATACTTTGTAAAAATGGAACAATAATATCTACTACTCCAGCGTTCTCTGCTTTGATAGACATTTGAATTTTTATTTATTTTTTATTTCATTTAATTTGTTTATTTTCCAATAGTGAATACAAATTCTACATATAACATGAAAAATCTAAATAATTAATAATCTTTTCTCAATTTTAAAAGAAAAATTCCAACATCAATTGTTTCTTTCCCAATAGTAATTAAAAATTTTAATTCGCAGTCGATTTTTTCTCATTATTGCCTTGCAAATGTCATTAATAATCATCCACCTTCGGTATTGAAAGGAAAATTCTCAATTTCATTTGATCTTCTTTCATTTTAAATCGAAAATGATTAGCATGAAAAGAAGCGCAGGCGAAAACTACTGCTCGTGCGTAGTTGGATAAGGCCTAAAAGTTACATCACATTTCCATTTCTTGGAACATTACAATTAACCACTACTAAAACTGATACCTGATTTGAAATTACTTATTCTATATATATTTTAGCCTTTCCACTGCCTTTTGCCAGCACTTTTTTCCGGGCATATCTTCTGCCGCTGTTTCAATAGTGCTGGGAAATTACGAGCAGGAATCGCGCACTGCTCCTCACATTGTTCTAGTGTGGTGAATCGATTTGTGTTGTGATCACAAATATCAGCCGCATACAGCATACACTTATCGGCGCAATGGTTATAAAACCAAAAATTTGCTATTACGCGCTTATCCGAGCACTGAGTAATCTTAAGGGGCTGATAACAATACTGAGGTGCTCTCTGCATTATTGCGTTACCCTGCTTATCAACAATGCCAGCGCGATTTCTTTGTTCGTTCTCGGCAGACTTATCATTGACGGGACTTTTTAAATATTGAAAATAACTGTTCTTGTGTGAATGTTGTCGAGCTTTGGATTGCGGCGGAGATTTGGTATCAAAATAGGATTCCAGTCTCAGATTTTCTGCGGGGAAATGGTAAGGCTGACCCAGAGACTCAATGGGATCATCAAACTGATGGATGGGATTTCCAGATTCGTGTCTGTCTACGTCTTCATTTTCCACATCTTGACCATAGAGATTGTTAAATTGATTATGTTGTTTAGATGATTGTAGTTCCTGAGTGAAATCGTAAGGATCTCCTGATGAATCATTACTGTCATACAAATTATCAGGATATCTATTTGGTGGCTGAGGTCTTTCACGTCCCCTCGAATCCCCCCGTCCTCGCTCCTGCCCATAAGGATAATATAACTGATGCTCCGTTTCAATGGTATCAAATTGATATTCTCTGCCTGTCGGTGGAATTCTCGAGCCGAAACGATTCTGTTGAGATCGGTAATTGTTGCGTTCACTTTGGTCACCTCTAGCCGTGCTATACTGATTGTTAAAGCGTGAAAACATATCGTTAGTTCTTGGTGGAGTTTCTTGGACCGCGTCAAAATTGCGGTTATAATTCAAATTCCCATTATTATCCATAATTGGTATGGGGATTTTGTTGGGGTCCGAACATTTTCGATTGAAACATGGCATATACTCAAAACGTTCATCAAGATCCTAAAACAGAGAAAAGAAGGGTAACATAAATTTCATATCATTGGAGGATAACATTGCCGTATTCATATAAGCGTACAATTCAGGAAAAAATGTATAAAACTTCAGTTCTTATTTCTGTAACTTTTCATTTAAGGGTAATAATTTAACAAAGTCGCGGAACTCTCCTTAAAGCTTCAAAATGTGACCCCTTAATCGATTTCTGATGGAATCCTTAGATATTTGGCTCACAAATTAGTAACCAATAGAACAATTCACATCAATTTCGTCAAAATTGGACAACTTTTAATTTTGGTGGAATTTTCATGATATGGTTTCTATCATGTGAAAGAACAATTCCGAATATGAATTTGAGAATCATTTACTTAGATTGCAGTACTCTAAAGCGTTGTCATTAACTATCGCGGCGATCACTGTTCTAGAACTAATCGAACCACAGTGATGTTAAGTCTTCAATATAATGAATCAAATTCACAAATAAAGGGTGTCGCAACAAGAACGCAAGATTTAAATTTGGAGCCAATCGAAAATCCACACCACATTGTTCAAATGTCAAACAATGCATTTGAACAATGTGGTGTGGATTTTGGGCTGGAGGAATCATTGGACCTTTTTTTATGAAAATGAGGCATGTCAAGCGCAAACAGTCAATGGTGTTCGATATCGTGAAATGATAACCAGTTTTTTCGTGCCTAGAATTGAAGAAATGATTGTGGAAGATATGTGGTTTCAACAAGACGGCGCCACATGTCATACAGCCAGAGAAACAATTCAATTGCTGCATCAGTCATTTAAATCTTGCGTTCTTGTTGGGACACCCTTTACAAGTGATTCTATAACAACATTGCATTTTTTCCGGAAAATATATTTCTATAAATTTTGTAAATATTTTTTGTGTTGTTTTTCCACATATTGTATGATTATTTACGAAATATGTTGGAGTAGGAGTAACCCATTCTTCCACAAGATGTATCAAGATAAAAGAGATATATCGAGATTACATTAGAAACTTCCTATCACTGAGCCTTGTAATAGGGGTAATAACTTACTTCTGAAGAAAATCGATGGATAAACTCTGAAGATTCATTCTACTATGTCGAAATTTTGGTCTATTTGTATTTTTCGGGTTTAGCGTAGCAACAACCTATATGGAACTCTATAAAGTGGGAAATAATGTTCTGTCAGTCGAATCGATCACTTGTAGGTCCTTCTTGTCTTAGTGCTTCATATCTTCAGAATTTAACCGTAGATTTTCTTTAAAAGTACTTAATTTCACTGAGTTCACTTGCAGAAACGAAAATTGGTTTTCCAAGAGCTTAATGCACTTAACCAGTCACGCCTAAGTACAATGCCCCCGGCAAGATGGTGACGTCTGAGTAAATCAATGCCGCATATATGGCTTGACAATGCTGCTGCCAGCTGTAATGCGTGCTAAAAGAGTATGCTATAAGGAGAATAAAAGAGTGCAGGGCTGTCCTTTGGATCATAAGTTATGTCTGTTGAAAGAACGGAAGAGCGAGTATAAAGAAATCTACAAAAGTGGGGACGAAGACTGAAAATATAAGCAGGTGGCAGCCTATTGTACGATCTCTCGAAATATATTTAGAGATGAGAATGAGGAAAGCTGCAGTAATTCAAGCGGCACCGTCATCAACAAACGCGTGTGTTACTTGCATACGCTGGTGCTATGGTTCGAAAGTTGCTAGATGTTATTGCAGCGTCCTCTACAATTGGCAAAGAGTCATCAAAAGTGTATTTTACGATAAACCAAAATAAACCCAATTTATTTAATCCAAAAACCAAATAGGTTACACGTATGCGATACTGCTTGAAACATCCGAGCGCACCGGGCACTACTTTTACCTACGTTGCTATATTACGCGCAATCTAGGCACCACCTTCAACAAGTTGCACATTTTACTTGATACGTTCTAACACATCATTAGTCAAAAACTGAAAGCTGTTACAGCAGCATCCTTTAACAATGAGAAGATATCAGTGAAAGTGGGTTTCTCGATAAACGAGGACAAACCAAGTTATTTATTTCGATAGTTAGAGAGTGTATTCTAATGAAGAGTTGCGTAAAAAATGTTGCAATACGAAGTACTATTTCTACTTGTCTAACAACACAGCGCGATATCAAGCGGATGAATTAGTTGTCGGAGCTTTCGAGAGGAAAGTACTTCGCATGGTAAAGGGTCTTCTATTATTATCGGAAAGTATTGGCGCCGTAAGGACCATAAACTGTATACTGATATATGATATGTTCCAGCAATAAAGCTCTTCGATAACGAACCCAAAGGGCAGCGCAGAGTTGGACGGTTGAATTGAGGAAGAAGCGCAGATGAGCGAAGTGCTTATAATTGTTTCCTGGATGGGACTAATAGTCATAAATGGACTCTTTTAAACAAAATGGTTGTTATTCCTTATAGCACACGTTCTATAAGGAATAACAACCGTGGGATCATTTAAATAAAAAATTTAAAAAAAAATTTAAACAATTGAAAAATATTAACCGCAATATCAGCCCACTTCCAGCCAAAATGTCTCCTTCAATTTCGTTCTTCACTGCAATAATTGTGCCATTAACAGCATCGATGAATTTAATTTGGAATAAAATGGCGAAATATAAATAAAATACTACAACAAAAATAATGGATTGTTTAGTAAAAGTTATATTTTAAACGTAATTTACTTTTAACGAACCTTCATCTGACCCTGAAATATAAGACGCTCTTAAAATTATGTATATTGTGCTTAATAAAATCTATAAATCGACAGATTTTTCTGTCAACAATTTTTCATTCATAGGATTTTCTCTCAAGGGAGATAAGCACGCAGGTACTTACGCTTGTGTGAATGCACTTTAAGATAGAACATTTGTCTTACACAATATGTGTATCGTTTGTACACGTACCAAGCACTCTTCGTCTACGTCGTCATCCAAGAATTCTCGCTTTCTCGTCATCAGACCCGCTCCACAGGTGGCATTGCATGGCGACCATTCACTCCAATCGCCCATCCTACAGTCGGCGGCATTAATACGACCCGATTTCATCATTCTTTCCATTCCATACTGCGGTTCTTCCTCTTCCTCTTCGTCGACCAATTGGACTTCAGGATTTGTACATGGACCCACGCATGACCTCTCTTGTCGATTCTCCACTATGGTGCCACAATTATAGATTTCGGCCACATCGGGCTGCTTAAAAACGCGTGTACGGAATTGGGTACCCTGGCCACAATTCGTACTGCATTCACTCCATTGAGACCAAGGATGGGTACGGCATTCCCGAGCTATGTCTTCGGCGTTATTAGCTGAAAAGTATGAATGCATATCAAAAGTAGTCAACGCAGTCGAACTCGGATTTGACTCCTTACAATCTTCATCCTCACATTTACGCTCATATAGACGTTGACGTCGTACGGTTAAGGTAGCCATGGGCTTCATGGGTATACCCTCCTCATCGAAGAACGGCGAACGAATATCAGCTGGAAAATCCGATCGAATGCGTCGAATGACGTCAGGTGGCAATTGAGGCTGATCCGGTGACTGTCAATGGAATGGAAAAAAAGCTAGGACTATAAACTAGATTCAAGGTTTTGGTTACCCTGTGTTGAAAGTTTGATTACATCCCTGAATTGTTTTATTCGTAATCTTGAATTCTTATTATGCTGTCATACGAACAGTCTGATGAACAAATGACGATCAAAGTGATCGTCCAGTAAATGGTTAATTTATCATTAACTCCAGTGACAGACCGTGGCGCAATGGCGGACGAACACTTTGACTAGTCGAGTACTCGATAAGTCTAGTGAATGCTTCTCCAACTGTGACGTTCGGAATCGACGTTAAACTGTAGGTCCGGCTGAATGAGTCTAAAAATAGAATGCGTGTACGCTCAATAAATGTGAGAAGCTCTGCTATATCTCATTCATGGAATGCAACCGAATTTGTTTTTTTTTATATCCATTACTTTCCGCGGATGGTAGGGAGTACCGTTTCTCGTACGCAGTAATTGCGTACGCATATAGCTGTAAATTCATTGAGCGGAAGAAACAACGAATCTATATGGCAATTTTAAATGCAATATTTTGCAAAAAAAAAAAAATAAATAAATAAATGAAAATAAAAAATATTTTTAACGTCACTTCAAAACTGTTCTTAATCCGGAATGAGAATGGCTTTCCTTGTCTGTTTTTTATTTATTTTATCTCGTTATTTATCGCCAAAAATCCTTACTATCATGATCTCAGTTTCATCCATTATTTGTAAGCAACGGTTTACTAGCTCATGAAATAGCATTTTACTGAGTCATTCCCTACTTGGTATTAGTTATCACAGTTTCAAAAAAAAAAAAAAAAAATATGAAGCAAAATATGGTTGAATTTCTCTTCTCCTTTTATATGTCTTACCGTATACGAAGGTCCAGCATCACTTCCAATATCCCAGGGATACAAATTAATGGATTTCTGCTCCAGCCAAGTGCAATTACTTAAGCAAAGCTCTAAACCGGCCACGCCTACAATCCAATCAGGTGATGGTACAATTTTTGAAGCCAGCGACATTTGATGATGCCAAGGATCAGCGCGAATCGAAGCTACTGAGGGTATGTTCATGTATGGGTAAGCAGGTCCTCTAGCCTTAAGGATTGTGCGTATTTTGTTTTCCTAGAAATAAGCAACCGAAATGTTGTTTCCAATGATCAAAATTTGTGCGACAAATACACTTCAGATATCTGCTGTGGAATTGGTATTTATACATGACAATAACAAGATTTTTGACGGCCACAGATGCCGCTTATTTGAAAACGCCGTGAGCCTCAGAATGGACTATAGGATATTTCAAAAGGAGCTGATATTTTGTGGTTCGACTCGACTCCATTCTTTAGAACTAAAAGCTCGTTTTGTGCCTATCTGCTCCTTAGTCGCCTTCTATCTATATCTCCTTCTATATATCTCTCCAATGAATTGGTTGCGGCAGTGGATCCTTTTGAGACAACTTTTTCGCACATTTCGGACGGAATCCTGGCGATAACTTGATGAATGTAGGTTTTCAAATGCTCCAACGTTTGGAGATTATCCACGTAACCGGCATCAAATTGCATGATCTTGGTGGCCAGTTGACGTCGCCAAAACGTGAAATTACGCTTTCGGGAAACTTCTCATGCAATAAAGCTAAAATCGGTCGTGTTGTGTGGCTCGTGGTACCGTCATATCGTCCAGTTCATAATCTTCAATTGCAGCCCAAAAAAGTCGGTTATCGTACGGCCATTGCACTCTGAATTGAAATTTGGATTATCCGCCGCACTTTCACTAGCAGAAGCGATATTTTCGGCAATGCGTACATTGCGATGATGCACAGGCCTGGACACGTCTGTAATGCTTACAGTCTCTTCAAATTTGTTTATAATCTTGTCAGTAGATCTATTATGGCGGCCATAATCACCTCGTAATGCACGAAAAGTGCCCACGTTTGAATCACCACTTTTGTAGTAAGTTTTAACTATTTTTACGCATTCTTCGGTTATTAAACGATCCATATTGGTAAATGGCAAACCGTTCACTAAATACATAACACTTCAGATGACAGGTATTTAACAACTGGCACCCTTGTCAGACTTACCACTAAATGGATAATCCTGTATAAAGCTGAAATCACCGCGATTAGGATGTGTGATGAACGGGATATAGATGCACTTGGCATAAAAATTGGAAGACAAAGACGAGGAAAGACTGGGAGAATGAGGATACAGAAAGGTATAAGGATAGAGGTGAAGTCTGAAAATTGTACCGAAAGATCAGAAGCAAAATATATAAAACAGTTCTCCCCTCTTGTAAAGTCAGCGGTGGAAATTTGGTCACAGATATGCAGAGATACATTCTATGAGCTCCCAGAAGAAACGTATGACCGCAGCTCTGGCCATGACATTAAAATTACCCTGGGAGTTTTTAATGCCAAAGTAGGAAGGAAAGGTGTTCTTAGTCCAACAGGCTGAAAATTCAGTCTACATAGCAACACATCCAAACATGATAGCAGCTAAGGTGCGCACGTGCTTGTGCATAGCGAAAATCTCACTTAACCAGACGCAAAGAAAGCTAGACGCTAGACGTCGCTATGCTGCATACCCCAGAGACAGAGACTACAACAACGCCCCTGATCCTGATGTTACTGACACACAGTGATAACATTTTGCCCATTCTATGGCAATTGTTGTCATATTTGAGTATAAAAAACCGCGCTTAGATAACTCCTGGTACGGTGTGAGGAAAGGAATGCTCTATACGTATAAAAGAGGCACGCCGACGTTTTAAGCGGAAGAGGCGGTTGTGGAAAGAACAGGGCGGTGAGGATATACAAATTTACAGTAACAGAGATGAAGCCCAAAAATTCTACCAAAAGATCAAAAGTACCAAAAAATCAGAAGGAAATCTGGTGGCAGATACACAGAGTGTGTTACAATTATGAAGAGAGCATTTTTACAAACTCCTACTTTCGGAGAAAGAAATCACCCTAATTATCGGCGATGGCATAAAATGCCCAGCTGCGAGTCAAAAAAAAAAACATAAAAGTTGTGGGCGCTGACGGTCTGTCGGCAGAGCTGTCTAGGACCGTTGGTGATGAGCTGATAAACAGCATGCAACAGCTCCATCAGGAATGCATGCCCGATAATTGGAATTTGAGTGCATCATAAAGGTTCAAAAAAAGCGATACAATTGTATATAAGAACTATCGCAATATCCGTCTTTTACCGACTGCTTATAAGGTCCTGTCGTATGTGACAATGAAAGACTAAGGACAATTTCAGCTGACCTGGTAGGCTCTTATCAGTGTGGCTTTATACATGGTAAGTTAACAGTTGACCAAATATTCACGCTACGACAAACTCTAGAGGTCGACACATGCCATCTTTTCGTCGATCATAAAACTGCTTTGGACAGTCCGATACGGCAAATGTCGGAGTTTAGAATCATCGCGAAGCTTATCATTTTTGTAGGATGACGCTGACTGACACGAAGACTTCAGTAAAGATAGGCAAAAATCTTAGCGAACCTCTTTACACCAAGCGAGCTATCTCTTTCACATACTGTTTGCAGCCTTTTTAAGCATTGAGACGGAATCAGCAAATATAGGTCCGGTGATAAACGAGGACAAAACAGAGTTATTTGTTTCCACGAACAAAGAATCTACCTGCTTGGGACGCTGTGTGAGCATTAACAACTATAATTTTGCCATAATGCTAGGAGTCTGCGAGAAGGAAAATACATTCATGCATCATCATTAAAGGAGAGTATCGGCGTTGCATGAACAATGAGGTGTATGAGCTATATACTGATATCGACGTGGTCAAGCGCATCAATATGCAGTGATTGCGTTGTGCGGATGATCTTAAATGCACCAGCATGAACGATTTTCCGCAACAAACTTGATAAGCGACGCAGAATAGAGAGGACCAGACTTTTGAGATACTATCGAAAGCTGGTATAAGGAATTAGAGAAGAAGCGCAGAAGATTGAAGCGTTTGCAATTATTTTCTACCTGCGGCGTATAATAGGTAAGAATTAAGTCACCACGTTAAGCAAAGAAGAATTGATGTTATGTTTTCCCATTTTAAATCGAGAAAGTTCGATGATATAAAGATGTAAATTTGTTAGCAAAGCTTGGCGTTATCGCTTAAAAAGCACAACTTTCACTGAAATTTGGCTAACTTTTTTGTATTTATTCTTTTATTGAATCCTGGCAGATTCCATTTTCACTGCAATTGTTGTATTGTAATCGGTATTTTATTTGTCCATTACAACTCCTACTAAAAAGGACCACCCAAGATTTGATTTATTACTTTTGCAAAACATTTGAGCTGACATCTTGTAAAATCGTCAAGAAATTTGCGGTAACTTGGGCATGCTTTAGTTTACAAGATATGTAGATGTGAAAAAGCCCTACGGCATTAAAAATTGGTCCTTGATTTTATATATACGGCATATGATGACAGCAAATGCTAAATTATGCTATTCCTATTTGTAGGAGTTTGTAATTCGTAAGATATTACTAATATTCGAGTACTAAGTTCGTTACCAATTAAAAAAAAATCTTATCTTATCTTATATATATATATATATATATATATATATATATATATATATATATATATAAATCAATTGCTGTGCGTTAGTCTCGCTAAAGCTCGAGAACGGTTGGACCGATTTGGCTCATTTTGGTCTTAAATTATTGGTAGAGTATTCCGGAAGGTTTACGAGGTTTTATTTGAAGTGATAGATGATTGGAGATGAGATTTTTGCAATTCATTTTTTTTACCACATTAACATTTTGAAGGCAAAGCAACGTTTGCCGGGTCAGCTAGTTAGTAATAAATATTCCATATCAAATCAAAAATGACAGCAAATATGAAAAAAACAATTACTGCTGGCGTAAATAATCTATAGATGGGAACTAACTTTCATTGTCTTTGAATTTCGTCGCATCACATATCAATCATCACATCTCTCTCGGTGCCGCAAACAGGCGGCTGCTTCGCGACACAAAAAATGCGATTCTCCCACGTTATTTAATTTATTCCTTTTACAGAAATTGCCAGGTACTTTAACAGATCGAAGCCTTATGCTAATATGACTATTAACGTTTCAGCACAGATACCATCCGGAATCCTGGCAATGCATTAACCTACCTTAAAGCTCCTGTTGAGTTCCGCTTCCAGGTCGCGCGATGAGCCATGCTCAGCAAATGCACGCATTTCGGGTGAGGCCAAAACTCCAGCGTCCCAGAAACGATAATCTGAAGTGTGAGCAGCACCTACCAGATCACTGAAACGGGTTAGCCAACCTTTGGCAGGAAAATCTTTGGGATGCAAATTTCGTGACCAATTTGCCTCAAAGATAATCTACGTAAGCGGATAGATTCAATCAGATTTAACTACACGTCTTGTAATCGAGTCTAAATAGCATTACCTCATAGCGAGCCTCATCGCAAGCACAACAAGGTTTCCCCTCCTCATCTCTTCGCTGACTTTGTATATCGTCCACTGACTCTTCACAAAGCTGCCTCGTTAGTGCTCCATCATCCATAAACCAAACGTCTCGGTGCTGCAGTACCGTGGCCCGAATGAGAACACAACCGTTTTCTGTCGTCGAAGGCGCCACCCAGACCATATCCAAGCGAGTTTTGTAATTCATGTTCGTCGACTCGATCATATTACTGCAGTTGGAACTGTATTGGGTTTCTATCGGGTCAGTGACTTCCAGTCGACCGAGATCTTCGGTGAACATGCGGTCGCCTTCTGAATTCTCTAGAACCACTTTTGCGCTCATGAAACGTCGTCCATTGTAGGCGTGCAAAGAAACTGATGGAAGGTTTGCGCGTTAAACTAAACACTAAACAAATCGCAAATGCCCCCAAGTGATGGGGGTAAACAAGGCAAGTGTTGTTTATTGTTACTCTCGAGAATGATTCCGACGAGACGTTATCACATTGGTGCCATGAAGCAGCCTTGAAATTATTCGAAATTGTTAATCTTTACTAAGAATACAAACACAATTTCTTAGAATTTCCGCTAAACCACAAAGTTTAAGTTCAAGTTCGCTTGAATGAATAACTAAGTATTGTATTACGACGACGACGGCAGGCCTCGGACTTACCGTAGACATGTTGGCGTCATCTGACGGAATCATCGCGCCGATAGAGTCGTAGAAGGACCACGTTTACACTTACTATTATAACTCTGACCCAAAATGTAGGTCTGTGTATTGCCCGTTATGGATAAAACGAAATTTTCATCCACTGGTGACTTTGGCGTCAACGTATTTGGAGGATAACGACTGCATTGTGCAGCAACTGCAATCCCCGGCCAGGAAACAAAAAATATTAATACGATCACTTGCGACCACTTCCACATGTTGTGTTTCAATGTTCAACGTGTATTACAAACTAACGGTTGCATCGTTCAAAACCAAGATTAAAACTGAAACCAAACCAACCAGATCCACTTGCTGTAGCTCAATTTAATCAAAGTTCTTGTTGTGCGGAGAACTTTTTTGTTGTTGCCGCTTGTTGTCTTGAGAGAATTTGCAAAAACACACATTTCCTTATCGCTCAAAGTCGACGCTCAAGGTTAGAAATATATAGAAATTTTGAAATTGAAAGTCACAGGGGCGTCTGAAATATGCCCTCTCAGGGGATATAAGGAAATCGGTTGTATTACCGGGTGCACTGGGGATAATAGGGCATGTTTGCTCCTTAAATTGTAATTAGATATCAATAAATGAAAGGTAAATAATTTAAATTTATATTCAAAATTGTCCCTAGGAAACATTTATTGAACTTTCGTCAATATATTCTAGTTATCTCTTTTTAAATACGCCATTTAGATAACCTAAATTGTAGACAACGTTATACCATTTGCTAGTACTTAGACTACATTTTCAACATCTGCTGAAGATTTCTGTAGGCAGATCTACTCTCTGTGGTGTGATGACTCATAGAAAGTTTGATAATCAAAAGAGTAGAAGAGAGAATAATAAGTAAATCGTAAATTGTCGATAAAAAAAGACATTTCTAGCGATCTTATTTGAATTTGACGATTTGGTCCTTTCCCCATTTCTATTTTTATTTCTATTTCTACTTTTATTTCTATTTCTTCTTCTAGTTTTATTTTTATTTTTATTTTTATTTTTACTTTTATTTTTATTTTTTCACAATCAGATATAGTTTTGCACGAACAAATGTAGAGAGACATCAATACCAGAAAATAAAAAGCGTAACGCTTCCAAACAACATTTAAAGTTAAAATTAGCAAGTGCTAGGAGTTGCAGAGTTATCAAAAAACTGACAACATTCTAATTCCATGAACAGATAACATTCTAATAAATATCCAAATAAATTAAATTTAGAATTTTTGGTTATTATTTTATTTATAATAATTTATTTATTTTAAAAGTATAGAACACTTTTCACATCTATTATAAACGTTTGTTTTCTTGTTTTAGGGAAGGATAATTAAAATTTATCCCGACCTGCGTATACAATATACTTAAGTAGTAATCACAATATACTTAACGATATCTTCAGTATCACTGTCTTATAACCAACTGTTCCTAAAGATTACCTTTAGTTTTGTATTTAACTTTTTTAAAATGTTTTTGCTTTTTTATCTTCTTTAAATTTATTCCCCGTTCGGTTGACTTGTTCTTTTTCCCATTGATTCTCGTATATTCATCTTTTCCTTTATTATTTGTTTCATTCCTTTCCCATGATTTGATTTAATTTTAATTTATTTCTTTGATTTTGTCTTTTTTTGTTCAGGTCCCACGACCACAGCACACCCTGGTTACCTTTGTTCCAGATTTCCCCGAGCAAAGCTCATTTGCCGTGACGCCATATTGTATTAACCTCCGATAAATCTTTAGGCCTCCGAAGTCCTTTTGTGTCATGGAGATCAGTCCTGAATATTATTCACAGGGGATTTTTTATTGTAATTTTCCTGTACCGTTCCTCCAAAATCTGGCAGGATAACCCTATTGACGAACACTTATTAGTTTTAATTGGCATTTCTACCACTTTGCCACCTATTTGTATTCGTTCACATCACGAACTAATCTTTGGGTTTCAAACCAACTCAACTACCCGAACGGCGCTTAGACTTCCAATTCAGCCACCTTTTCAATCATTTTCCCTCCAAACTTCCCCAGATTCGTCTCTTTCCGGCATTTTAGCTGCTTCTACGGTTATCATTTTCCCTGCCAAGATTGATTTTGAATTCCCCATGGATATCCGACACATGAACCCGTATACCAATTTAAGACGGAATTTGATTTTCATTCATAAGTGGGGCTTGACAAACCATGCCCGTCTACATTAACAACAACCTTGGTCTTGTGTGTAAGCGCCTAATTCGGCAACAACTTTCTTAATCACCTGTTTTCAATTGATCCCAATATATTAGAGATTATATTCTTATCTTCTTTTTCTGCATTTAAATTAATGGCCATGGGCAATGGTGCCCAACAGCCATACCCAACGCATTGTCACTGACATGTGCGCCAGTTTATATAATCATTGGAAGCCTGGATATCACCCACAAGGGACTTGGGCAAAGCCATGCACCAGCCCCTCCTCCAGCTATAGCCCCCCCTTGTGGCTGATAAACACCACCATCGGCCTGGGTATGGTGCTGACAACAGCAGCGCCAACTATAGCCCCCCGCAACGAAATAAAATAAAATGAACATAGCAAGGAACTATATGGTTGTGAGTAATCGCAACCGCCAGCTATAATCCGCACGTATATTAAAAATTTAAGAACAAAAAAAAAAAAAAAAATAAGATGGTTATATGGGTGCCATTATGGAAAAATGGCACTCTAAGCGAAGCTTCACGCAGAATATTTTTCTTTGCATCCAGGGGCGGACTTAGGAGTCGCACAGCGTTTTTTCCTTTGTAGGCAACAACGGATGCGTCCGGCATTGACCAAATACACTTAAAATCAGAACAGTTTTTTTTCTACTACTCTTTTTACAGTTTTTATAACTATTTGTATTTCCTTTTTTCCTTTGGTTTGTGCCTTACCTTATACATTTTTGTGGAAGTAACCTCGATGAGTTTTTATATCTGAGAACTTGAGATTATTTTTAAAAATGTATATTAATTTCCCACCAGTCACTCACCGGAAATCGACCCGATACCCGATTTAGGCCAGGAGACGTCTAAAATAGAAGTGGGTGCAAACTCAAGTTCTGCCTATCCCAAGTGAAATGTGGTAGGAACATATATTTTCATTCTGAAATTTTGAAATAAAAAAGATAACCTTTCCAACTGCTAATGTTGGTCAGGACCTCGGACGGGTGTCGAAATTGATTTCATAAGATTGCATATCTATGTACAGCACACATTTAGAGCCAAATTTAAATTGATATCGGATACAGGCACATACTGACCCGTTCTATGCACCAGCTTGCGAAAAACATTGATTTAAGTGGGAATTTGGCTTAGTCGCCTATTTATCCTCTAGAATCAGGTAGTCAACTCGCAACAGTTGAGACAAATTCATTTGCTTTTGTTGATCCTTACTGCCGGCCAGTATCACACCTGACACGTTTTGATTACTGGTGGATTATGATGCTTTTTGCTGTTTGAACGGTCAAAATGAGAAAAGAAAACTAAATACACGAATTTCAATCCCTTACAAATACTTACGAACATACTTTAAACATTTTAATGTGACATGTCGGGTTTTGAATTCCTAAGTTTGTTTAGGTTATGTTATTAAGAACTCGTCCATTGCGGAAGTTTAAAAAGAGATACAAAGAAACAAGCAGAAAAAAAAATGTGAATGGAACACCATAAGAAAGTAGAAACCTTTCTTAAAAACGGCGGTTCCTGGTCGTCCATAAAACTTTCTCTTATGTATAGTTGCCCTTACGTAGAAGAAGCTTCAAGGGTCTCAATTTCTTCCTAAAAGCCGTATCCGCGGGGTAATTCAGCCTGGATATTTCCTATTACTGCTTCAAATACCTAATATCGCTGTGACTCCTGTGGATCTGATTATGTCGCTCCAATGCAGAACCAACAGGAATTGAATGAGCTTTTGGAATACTAAAATTTTTGTATATAAGAATCTAACAAATAAAACTAAGTTTCAAAATTATTTCAGTTTGTTACTTATTGTTATTTGAAAATAAAGCTTATGACTCAAATCGCTAAAACAGAAAAATGAAAGAAAGGTATTGCTTTTGCATTGGGAAAAACACTCAGTAAATTGAAAAGAGCTGCACAGTTATTTCAACCATACAATTGAAAATTCTAGCATGATTGCATGATTGTGGGCCCCCACAACTGCAGATTCAATCCTTGCTGAAATCTATTCACAGAATAAAACAAATACGGCATATACGTTTCATTTTACTGCCTTTATTTCATCCCCAATTCTTTTAACATTTACAAATAAATTCTTGCATCAATATCATCCCCAGGATTTTTGCACGCCATAGTTGCTCTGCTCAAAGCCAGCATTTTGAAATCCTTGATTCATGTCCGGATCATTGCCAAAGCTCTGTTCTTGCGAGGCACAAGCAAGTTCACACGACTCTAAGCTGAAAAATTTGTTCTTATTCTGATCACAGTTATCGGCTGTGAACAGTTTACATTGGCCATCTTCGGCATCAAAAAACCAGTAATTCTTAATGATTATCCGTTTCTTATTACACGTGGGATAGGGCATGGGCTTTTGCATACAGTAATTTTTTTCGGCATTTGGATTTTGATCTTGGTTGTTAGTTCCGTAATACGTGTTTTCGAATGGCGAAGAAGGAACGTTATAGAAATTTGTGCGGGCGGTGGTGGCGTAACGCGAGGTTCCGTACGAAAGTGTACTTGTTGCATGCGATTTTTGATTGTAGGCTGGTATATTTGATGGATCATATTGGCTTTGGTACGAATTGGTATTGTCACCAAATCGATCTGATTGACCATTTTGGTTGTTGTTACTTGCTGGATCCCCATAACGTCCGCTTGTGGTCGTGTCGGTAAAACGATTCGATTGCTTGTTTTGAATTTGAAAGCGGTCATTTGACCTATAATTCGGTGCGGGAATTAGTTGGTTATCTTTGTTTTCATATCGATTGATGTTTCCAAATCGACTCATTTTTATATTTCGATCCATATTCCCAAAATTTCCAAATTGATTGTCATCATCGTAAGATGTTTCTAAATCACCGAAAAGTGGCTGGTTTCCATATCCTCCCTTTAGCTGTTCACTACCATAAATATTTTCCGTACCGTCATAATCAGTGTTGCCAATTCCTGATAGCAAAGGTTTAGAGTTTTGGGAGCCAATATTTGTGGAATCATAAGAATTTATGTTCAAATTGCCGTATGAATTGAATTCCTGTTGACTTGTCTTTTGTGAGTCTCTGTATCGGTTGGCATTTGTCCTCTGATTATCATAGCTGGAACCAAGGTATGAATTCGAGTCTGAGTTTCCGTCAAAATTTCCCGGATACATGCCGCTGTCCATGTTATCGTAGGCGGAGGTAACAATGTTGCCACCGCAGCTATCACCACTGCAAGTTCGGGTTTGTTGAAGTTCGACCGCCACACCTCCCTAAATGAGAATGATACAAATTGTGAGATCTGTCAATATTTTGTAATAAATACGTTATCGTTTTTATTTCGTTTATACTGTTTCTCTTCATATTGAAACCGAACTCCCCTCTTCCGAATTCCTGTAAATCTGTCAAATATTTTTCATATTAATATCAATGATCAAGTGAAATCTAGAAATAAACGGATTTGGCTTCGAAATATAGGACATATAAAATTCAGAGTATTGCGTTAGCATTAAATGCTAGGTTAAATAATTGAAGCCGACATACTTCTAACGGCATAACAAAGAAAAGTCCGATACATCCATCACGATAACCCTACGTAAAAAAGATATGACATTCATAGCATGTTTTAGGGCTCCTTTGGTTTGGTTGTGATTTTATATATCTCTAGAAGTATTTTAATTCATCTGGGATGGGAATGAGTTTTTTCATTTGGGTTCTTTGGAGTGAGTTTTGTAAATGATCGAAACTGATCAATTCGGCTTTAAAGCTGATAAATTAAATACTTGTCAAATTTTGTAGAAACTGGATAAAACTCAAGAAAAAAATCAATATGTATCATCTTTTCGGCGGTTTTAAAGCCGCCTTCGACAACCCGGTTCGGCAGAAATTATTTGGAGCGGCGATTGGATTTTGCAATCCTGTGAATGTGGCTTACCAACACTAAGTTTTGAGTAAAGTTAAAAATCATATTCAGCCATTTTGCAGCAAACAGTGTTTTAGTGTAGCGATAATTAATCGTGCATAAATGTGAGCATAAATGGCTGGATTTTCAACTAAAACCGCTTTACACTGGCGCATGCTTGCGGTGCAGTGAGCATAAATGGCAGAATTTTCACTAAAACCACGTTACTCTTGCGTATATTGGTGATATTGACATCATTGATCGAAAACTATGGGCTGTTAATGAGTTTTTTTCTGCAAACGTGGACAAAGCAAGAGGAGTATTGGGGGAGCAAGAGGACAAAGCAATACGTTTTCTTCACGAACAAACATCCAACATCCACCAGAAACTAGTCTTCCCTTGGTGTACAGCGCTAAAGTTGGTTTGTAATGCAAACGGATGAATTAGATCTGGGAGTCTTCGAAAGAAAAATACTTTGTAAATTGTATGTACTGAAGAGTATGGGCGCCGTATGAACCATAGGATGCATACCGATATCGATGTAGTCAAGCACAATAAAATACAGCAATTACATTGATTCTATCATGCTATGCGGATGAATCAAAATGTAGCATAAAAAGGATTAAACAATGACATCGATGGATAATCTGAAGAGGCCAACCTTAGCTAGGAAGTACAATGTCCTTGCAATTATTTTTTACGGGCCAGCATCATATATACATTGTTCTAATCTGAACACTTTCTAAGTGATCGCGTTTGACCCTGAAAGCAAGGCTTGATTTCAGTATGTTTTACAGTGATTTCTTTTTAAAATGTATGTTATTCTTACACTGACGACTGTTACACTCGAAATATTATAAAAGTGAGTAATGTTGAAAATAAATGAAAACTTATTCCATATTGAGTGATGTGAAGTTCGTTATTTGTAGGAAAATTTGTCCGACAACAAAAGGGAGAAGCTGTCTTACCAATAAAACAATAACATTTGAAAAAAAAAGATAAAGCTTTTTGTTTATTTTACTCTGTTTTTTTTTTTTTAACTGCTAATTGATCTGTCCTTGATCGGCGCTTTTGTTTCCTTTTATTCCCTATGGCCGGTTTGATAAGAATGGAAGCCGAATGCACATTGTGGCTGAGGGAAGCAATGAATTCCATACAGTTTGACGCCGACCAGAGATGGCCGTATCTCAAATGTTTTGCACTATTATTACAGGGAAATTAACAAACGTATATATCCCAAACTAAAACCTTATTTGATACGATTCCTCTCATTTAATTAGTTCCTAATGGTGTCTCATTACAATGACTCTTCAACTGTCGTATTGATGTTCAATTTCTTAGTTAACTCAAACTATGTCCTCTGTGTACTTTACCTGACACTTGTCCTTTACGAATGGACTGACATAATCTCGCGATCTGGTTTGATAGCCCTTGCCGCACTTTTTCGAGCAGGGAGTCCATTGGGACCAAGGTCTGAGTTCACATTCCGCGATCGTATTTCTAGAGTCAGATCCCTGTGGCGGACCGCATTGATTTCCCACACAGGTTCGTATTTGTCTCAGACGTACTTCGGTGCAGTTGGGGAATTTGTTGGCCACTGCCGGCGTTTTGAAGCTTCTTTCGCGGAATTGCTTACCAGAGCCACATTTGGCCGAACATTCGGTCCAATCATTCCAAGGATGTGTGGCACATTCCCTGTATCCGCCAATATCAACTGTTATGGGAAAAGAAAACGACGCTTAGTCCGGGGGAAATCATCACATTTAGTAATATACAAATACCGTCTACGCAGGGCCTTTCGTAAGTTCGTTTCCGGGTGATTTTTAAGGTGGCCATGGGATTCATAGGCGCTCCCGTCTCATCATAAAATGGCGATCGTACATCATTGGGATAATTGGATGCTATGCGTCTGATAACATCTGGGGGCTTTTGAGGTTGGTCGGCGGACTAAGGCCAATAAAGCGAAATGAAACAACATAGACTACTATTAACGATTTACTTACCATATATGAAGGACCCGCATCAGTACCCACATCCCACGGAAAGAGGTTAAGTATTTTCTTATCCACCCAGGTGCAGTTAGCCAAGCACAACTCCAGGGATGCCACTCCCAAAATCCAGTCGGGAGAAGGTTCGATTTTGGAAACCAAGGATATCATATGATGAGTGGGACTTACACGCACATTTGCCAAAGTTTTGGTTACCACATTTGATTTGAATCCTACGCCGGGAGCTTTTATTATAGTACGAACGCCGCCGTTCTGAAAGGAAATTAACCGTGGCGAGAATTTTATGTGGATTTTGGAAACAATTTGAATCTTACGGCAGACGAATCGTATTTAATTTCTTCTTCAAGAACTTCAGTAGCACCGTGCTCTGCTAGTTGTTTTAGTCCTGGGCTAGCTATTTTACCGTATTCCCAAAATTTATAATCCACACTGTGCGAAGCACCAATCACATCACCTAGGCGAGTGCGCCATGCTTCCAGCGGAAAATGCTTGGCATGGGAATTACGCGTCCATTTCCGCTCTAAAATAATCTGTTCGAAAATCAAAAATCCAGCTCTTCGCTTTCACCATATGCTCTGCCAAGTCAACTTAGCACCAACTAACCTCGTATTTAGCTTCGTCACAGGCACAGCAAGGATTAACCTGAGGCGTTAGGCTGTTCACCTCGTCGATCTCTTCGGGGCATAAACGCCTCGTTAGAAATCCACCATCCAGAAACCAGACATTCCGCTGTTGCAAGACCGCTGCTTTGAAGAGCACACAACCACTCTGTGGACTGGAAGGTGCTATCCAGGCCACCGAAATAGAATCCTTAATATTGTTATTGTTGCTTTCGATTAAATTATTACAAACATCACTAAACTTTGTCTCGGCCGTGTCAAGTATGATGAAAGTACCCAACATTTCGTGGTTGGCTATAATACCGGGCTCCTCGGCTTCCAGCAGCAAAGTGAAACTGATGAATTTAAACATGGGGTCACACGCCAAGGTAACTTGGAAGAATACATAGAATTTATCGCTGTATTAAATTGCAAATCTGGCTAAACCTTACTGTTGTACTGCCGGCCCGGATGGTAAGTGGCAGGGTTGCCACTGATTAAGATCTGATAATTTTCATCGACCGGTGAAGGATCACCACTGGCACCTTGAGGCTTTCGATAACAGGCGAAGGCGTATTCGCCGGATAGGATTAGACCGATTATTACAACAAAAAGGCCAAAAGGACTCATGGCAATGAAAATTCCTCAGCACTTCCAAGGGAATTTACCTAACTACGGAAGTTGATGCCGCAGCAGAGATCCCAACTGATAGAGGGCACAAATACGACTGACTGAATTAATTGGTCACAGATCAGTTTCTATTGATGCTACACATAGAAACTGTGTCAACATCACCATCGTTTACATCAATGGCATCATCACATCTTCCACACTATATTCTTACCATGACGATGGGTCCAGCCTCTTCTCCTAATTCAATTGTTGTGACAATAACCAATTAATGAACAATTCAACCAAATGAAAACTCATAAAAACCGCCAGTAAATGGAAGCGATTTGTCACGCAAGACACTATGTGAGAAAGAGGCAACTTGCTTAGATGGAAACAGATAAGTTAACAGTCGGTGGCCTCTTTGATGAGCAACCAGTGCCTCCAAAAGAATAGAGGGAAGCGTGCAATAAAACTGCGTCATAGTTTTTATAAATCTTAACGTCTGTGCCAACGTCTGGCTTGAATCAATCTCGATGTGTAGTTCTGTCGACAAAGGGGTGAACAAACTTTGAATCTGTTTTGTGATGTTGGAAAACCGATTGTACTCAATTATGTTGTTGAAAGTTGATTGTACGATCAATTTGCTGTTAGGCAAACAGAAGAGGGAAGTAGAGTAAAGTTGACTATTCTGAGATATTAACGTTAGGTAGAACTAGAGATATGGAAAGTTTAGAAAAAGAGCGTATTTTTATAACCAAAACTATAACAGTGGTTTAATCTTTCGCACACACTGAAACAAAACGGGGATATCATTAAAACTGAACTGCGAGCCAAACTGACATTTAAACTAAACCACACATTGTTTCTTATACAGAAAGAAAAGTTTGTTTGATATCGGTATCTCCTAAACTACAATTAATGCAGTTAATAATAATGCACTTATGTAATCTTCCAAATATAGTTCATTTAAATTTGGACTTTACAAAATTAGTCTTAAATTGGCTGGCTTTTCTATTCAATATTTCGTTACATGCTATCTCTATTCATCACTTGTATTGGATTATTCTATAAAGTGTGTATACTTAACATATCGAACTGAGGAAGACAAAATATATTAAAGGATGATACAATCACTCCCATGCTCCTTTGTATATCCACTACCATAGATTGATAGATTGAAATAAGTAAAAATACTTATGCGAGGTTCCCTCATTAATCGAAAAATCGATGTCGATCTGATCATGTCTGCACTTGAAGTTTGGTAAAATCTAGCAAGTTGGAAAAAACTCTTCCATACAAGACTAAACCCAACTCTACACAGATGCGAATATCTCAGAATTTTTCAATAATTTATTATTTATTACTTAATTGAAAAAATGTATGAGATAGTACTCTGTAATTCTTTAAGGGACCGTAATAATTGTGGGCATGGTTGTTGGAAAATATTAAAAACATCCATCTGGATATATGATAGCGGACGTTTCTGATACGTCTACTACTTATCTAGGAATGAACCGGCACAATGAACTCTACAGGCGGCACAGGTTGGCGAAATTGGTTCCAGTGAGAAAACAAAAACATTCCCCGAGAAGGCTGAAATTCAGTTTTTAAATAAATGAAATTCCCAGTGTATTTTAACAATTTTGTCTTTTATTTGTTACGATGTTTCTGTTTATAAATACAATATATCATATATTTATTATTTAACAATGCAATACAATTTCATAATGTAATAATAATCAGCTCGTTAATAAGAATTTCATTTCAATTCTCTATACTTCATCATCTTCATATTTGTCATAGACTCGCTCACACTCTAGTTTAGTTATTGCTCTTTCTTTCTGTTTTACACTCTCTCTCCATGTCTCTTCAATTATTGTCACTCTCATCGTTGCTATTCAGTAAGCATGGCATCATCTTGCACTTCTCCACAATGACGCGATCTTTACACTTGTAGCTCATATCGATATTAATCAGAGTTCGTGTTCTCTGGCGATACGAGTTGTCGCCACAACTGGCTGTGCATGGAGTCCATACGGACCACTCCGAGTAACGGCACTCATTCTTCTCTTCCACTTGTGGTTCGGGTTTGACGTGATGATAACGTCTGCCGTCCGCAGAGTTTTGGGGTACATAACCACCCACCGAATAGATGTCATCGCAGCGCTGATAACACTTGTCCACACGAACCAAATGTTTCGGACACGGTTTGCCACCGTATTTCGGCGAACGTATTACCTTGCGTGTTTTTATCTGAACACCTTCGCCGCAGGTGGCATTGCACGCGTGACTTATCCAATTGCTAACAGAGCAATCTATGGGTTTTGCTTTTAGATCTCCTTGTTGCAGTTCCATTTTCTTGCGTGGCAAACGGCATATCTCTTCGCAATCTTCCTTGGAGGTGAATTTGTTGCGATTCTTGTCGCACTTGTCGGCCCAAAAGATTGCACATTGATCACTCCTGTGATCGTAGAACCAATAGTTTGCCACGTCGCTATCACGACAGTGACTAACTTTGAGCTCCTCATAACATAGGGGAGGCACAATGGCATCACAACTGAGGGTGGTACAACTGACCACTTCACGTCGTTTGATGTGACGACAGGGATCTAAAGTAGGATCACGACCGGGTTTTTTCACACCGTACACATCATCCTTATTCCACACAACGCGCTGGCGTTCACTGGTTCCGGTGCCGCCACAAGGTCCCAAGCACGGGGAAAAGTCTGACCAATGTGAAACGCCGCACTCGGGTGGTATATAATTATCCAATTGGTGGC
>JAHXMU010000808.1:40066-61272 GCA_019455685.1 Philornis downsi
AAAGTGATTTAGTGCCTTCCACGCCTACTTCGTTCTCTTCGCCACCACCACCGTTTTCACCATCACCGCCATCGACATTGCCGTCGCCAATATCGCCACCGCAATCCGAGGCGCGGCAGGTACGTTTTTCTTCCAAGAACAAGCGCAGTACAGGCTATTCCAAATAGAATAAATATTTAATATAACTAAACTGTAAGATGGGAGATTACTCTATTACCTGGCACTTCTTTTTGGCTCCTCTGACCAAGTAACGCCGTTTGCGCACCTCAAATCCCTCGCCACAAGATTCGGAACACGCTGACCACGGACCCCAGTCGGTAAGGGCACATTCTGGCATATCGGGGGTCAGGTTAGCCCCGTAGGCCACATCTTCTTTATCACCATATTCAGCTTCACATTGACGTCCCGTGCAACTTTGTTCCTCCCGGAGACTGGTGCGACATTTAATGCTTGTGGCCAAGGTGGGATTTTTGAATTCTCGCGTGCGATATTGTTTGCCAGTACCACATTTGGCTGAACACTCATCCCAGGGCGACCAATGGTGAGTGGCACACTCTGGCGGTTCATTCTCAGCTGTTGAAATGAGAATGATACGTATGAGATAATTAGCTAATTGTGGAGAGTTTAAGCATAGAGTAGCATATGGGTTCTTGCACATTTTTAGGTTTTATAAAAAAAAAACGTTGTGCCAGCGATGTGAGCAATTTAAGATCAGAGGTAACTAAAAACCAATCTTTGTGTGGCAAAGTTATTTTCTCACTGAACCAATTTTGTCCAGTTTAGAAATTAACCTGCCTATGGCTGTGAACAGGGGAAGGACATGCTTGAATCATGTAGGCTTTATGTTGTCTAAGATGAGTATTTCTAGTTATTCGAAACGCAGTGGGAAACTTAGAAAACGATTCATCCCATCGTGATGAGTATAATAATAATAGAATCATTTTTGTACGGAGTTTGGGATAGAGATTTTAGCTATGCCTCGCTTTTCGTAACCTTTGATTTGACTTGAATATTTTGCAAAGCTGGCTCGATGCCGATGGAGACTTTCTCTGCATATTATATATCACCGAAACGAAGATGCAAACATTTTTTTGGTCGATCAGAATTTTTTCGCAGATCAGATATCTTTCTATTATTTTGCTACTTACATTCAGCATTGCCGCAGGTTTTCTCATATAGTCTTCGTCGGTTTAGGTACAGAGTAGCTAAAGGTTTCATGGGAGCACCAGAGGGGTCATAGAATGGCGAACGAGGGTCATTGGGAAAATTGGATTTGATTCGACGTATAACATCGGGCGGTACTTGAGGTTCTTTAGCAGACTGCATGTGGGAAAGTCATACAATTTAAATAGCATTACGATTGAATCTGATTAGAGGAGACGAAAGCTTACCATATAGGATGGCCCGCTATCCGTACCCGCATCCCAGGGATATAAATTGTAAACCTTCGTTTCGACCCAGCTACAATTGTCCATACATAAATCCAGTCCCGAAACGCCAACAATCCAATCGGGAGAAGGATTTATCATGGACACAAATGAGATGAGATGATGTTGGGAGTCCACCCGGAATACCGCATGCGTTTTTCCAGTAACATCGGGATAAGCAATGCCTCGGGCTTTTATAATCGTTCGAATTTGGTCACTCTATGGAGAAGGAAACAAACGGTTGATTTAGCAGAAAAGTTTTTCGTGACTTTAAAAATGGTAACATATATAGAATATGTGGCCTACATAGCCTAATCGATCGGAAAATTATTAAATGCCAATTGTGGAAGCAGATATCCTCTGGTAAAATTTACGTATATGCAAAAATTATATTACCTAAATTTCAACCAATAAAATTTCTTGAAGTTAGGAAAAATTAAAAAAAAAACAAAAAATTCTATATTTCATACTTTGTTTTCCTAATACAGTTCGCTCTGGTTTTCGTCTTTTCTAATGTTTAAACTTTTTCAACTAAAATTGTTTTTCCATAAAATCTGTTTTCATAAGTGATGAGACTGATATTTCGATTTTGTTTACAAAATCATATAATTGGCTTTTGGAAGTATTCATATAAACTGAATGGCAACTAAAACTTTCTGAAAACGTAATTTATAACAAATTATTATCACATGTCACCTCTATATTCCAACTGTTGGTGTACGAATATTTTACCAAAAAGTGGAAGTGTGGAAACGAGCTTGAAAAGGGCATCCAACTTCAAAACATGTCATTAATGGGTTGCATAATGACGCTAAATATTTCAGACAATTGTTCAGTCTCAAGAAATGCATCTTGTTAGCTCGAAGGAATAAAGATTTTTAAAGATTATTTTTATACTGTTTTGATATTCAAACAGTAAATATTTGTCTCCATTGCCTCCACATATTCAACTTTGCTCCGCAATCAAAATGTAGACTTTTTTGTGAATATATATATATATATATATATATATATATACGCCTCGCAGACAGGTTTCCTATACGAAAAGTTCTCTTGTAGAAAGTTTTCTGTACGAAGAGTTCCTTTGTATGAACTTCTCTATGAGAAGAATTCTCTTGTCGAAACTTTCATATGCAAAGAGTTCCCATATATTAACTTTTCTATACGAAGAGTTCCCTTATAGGAACTTCTCTATACGAAGTGTTTCCTTATAGAATCTTTTCTATGCGAAGAGTTCTCTTATAGGATCTTTTCTATACGAAGAGTTCCTATGAAGAAACTTGTGTACACAAGAGTTCCCTTATAGGAACCTTTCTATACGAAGAGTTACCTTATTAGAACTTTTCTGTACGAAGAGCTACCTTATTGGAACTTTTCTATACGAAGAATTCCCTTATAGGAACTTTTCTATACGAAGAGTTCCCTTATTGGAACTTTTCTGTACGAAGAATTCCCTTATAGCAACTTTTTATACAAGTTCCCTCATTGGAATTTTTCTATACGAAAAGTTACTTTCTAACACATAAAAGTCTTCTGCTCAAAAAAAACACCTCAGAAACTTTCCTATGCCAAAAGTAGAATCACACAAATATTTTGCTATGAAAAGTTCCTTCACAGGAACAGGCAGACAGAAATATGCTTCAGTTTAACAAGCTCAAAGCTATAATTTCACCTGTCATTCAACTTGTTTCTATGTGATTGGCCGAAATTGCGATTTCCAAATAATCCGCCTTTTTGCAAGGAATAGAGAAAGAAATACTCTGAAACAATGCCGTCTAACGCTAGCGCATTTAAGTAAGCAATTAGTTGCTTTTATAAGCCAACGCACACTTTGTTAAATAAAGCTTTATTTTCTAAACTTGATATTCTTGACTACCTTGTCTTTAAGCTCCATTTCTAAGTTTCTTGTGGAGCCATGCTCAGCTATTTCCCGTACCCCTTCACTAGCCAACTCCCCGTACTGCCAGAAACGATAGTCCACGGTATGGGAAGCTCCTATAATGTCACTGAATCTAGTGTGCCAACTGTTTGCCGGAAAATCCTTAGGGTGAGTATGACGCGACCACTTTCCTTCAAAAGTCAACTCATATTTCGCCTCATCACAGGCGCAACAGGGATCGACAATAACAGGCTGGCTATCGATATCATCGATTTGCTCTTCACACAATTTCTTGGTGAGGAAACCATCATCCATAAACCAGACATCGCGATGCTGTACAACAGTAGCCCTGAGTAAAATACAACCCATGCCCGCGGCAGAGGGTGCTACCCAGACCACATCTATGCGGTTCTTGACATTTGTGCTGGTATTTTCCACCAGATTGGCACAGCGGGGACTAAAGCGTGTCTCAGCAATATCCACAATTTCAAAGGATCCGGCAACATCCATAGCATCGAGACCACTCTCCGTCTCCACGCCCAACATGAAACTAATGAAGGTCTGTTCATTGTGGGCCACCAAAGAAACTATAAGAGAGAAAAGGGGACGTAGTAAAATGAATGGAAACGATTGTGTGCGCTTAGTTTTAACTCACCATTGTACTTTTGTCCTGGTATATAGGTCTGAGGATTGTTCGCTATCGAAATTATATAGCTCTCATCAACGGGTGACTTTGCAGCTGTGGTACCGTATGGAACTCGGCTGCAAGCCAAAGCTATGTTGAGAGTGGCTGATATGGAAATAGCTAATGACAGCCAATTCATAATGGCTGCAAGAATATAAATAGAGAGTGTGTGAGAGAGTGTATCAGTCGCTCGAGGTTACAGCGACAAATGGACTGAATGAAATGAATATGAACTGTATGATCAACGTTAATGACTGTAATTCATGTCACATGTTAAGGTAATTTAATATCTGTGATCAAATGCGATGAAATGAAGGATACGAGCGACAATGATAGCTCTATGAAATGCGGATATGAAAATGAATAGAACCTTCTGGGAAATATTTAATATATTCATAAATCAGGCGGTTTGAATACAATGATTCATTGTGATGCTATGTAGTGTAAGAGCGAGGAAAGCTTCACAACTGAGCTTAAGATTTTTACGCGAAAACAGATAATTTCATTAATATACTTTCACGAAGATTTCAATAATCAAATTATCAGTAGATTACACAGACTGCACCATTGTGAGACTCCCTTTGTTTTTTTTTTTTGTATTAATTCCAAGAGTAGTGTAGATTTAATCATCATCAGATATAGATTTATCGCTACTGTCTTGTAGATTCTGTTGAAAACTTTTAAAAATTTTCGAAAATATTGTGCACGTGGCCTTAGAAATATGTTTCTCAATTAATTCACAATTCTCACTCATATTTTTTTATTCTCATAACACTTGTTTTGATTAAATTCGGTTGATTTTCTGCATGATTACACGAGCTGCATTTTCCTAATATATTTTCTGAACTGGTTACCTGTTGTTAAGGGCTCCCTTCAACCGTCTCCTATCATTCGTTAGGCCCCCCCCACTATGTATTAAGGTGTTGTAACTATCACTATACAAGGATTGTAACTATCACTATACTCACTTATCAGATTTCTGGAATTTCTATTTGTGGAATTTGAAAATTTCGTAACGTTACTACGTCTCGTAATTATTAGGAATTCTATTTTAGATCGATCGGATTTAGATGGTTATGCCGCAGTAATTTAAATTCGTTTCAATTGAATTAATTAATAATTTGTTTTTTGTTTGCTTAAATCGCCGTTGTTGTAATTTGCCGTTTCGCTGTGTTAAATTCTCAATAGTTAACGGTCAACTGAAAGTGCATTACATTTTGAATGTGTCGTACACGTATGGGATGAGTAGTTGAATAGGGAGACTGACTGAATGAATGAGTAAATGAATGTCGGTGCTCCCAAACCACTGACACTGCTGACTGACCGACAGCGGCTAGACTGCTGCTCCCCGGCATTTGAGTCACAGCGTTTGTAACATTATATGAGAGAAAACGTCGGAAGTTAATTTATAAAGGCGACATGAGACTGCTTAACTAAAGTAAAGACAAAACACATGTACGTAATAACTTATAGTAGTGAGCTTTTTCATGTGTGTTTGTATGTTAGGTATCCGGCATTTACTTATGCTTGGTTTGGGCTTTTGTTTACATCTTCATATTCACAACAATTCAAATGCTGAGAGCGTACCCTACAGTATGCAGAATGTTTGCTATAAACGTAAGTAATATTAATGACATGTACGAGGATACTCAGTATACTATGATTTATTGCGATTATCCTATAAGTGAGAAAGAGGAAACAAGTTTAAAAGATAGGATAAAAGAAAAAGTAAGAGAAGGATGGTAGGATGGGAGCACAGAAAAAAAAGCGGCAGCCAAAGGAGTTACACAACGGAATATTAAGCCTATGATTTTAGACGCAAGGAAAGTCGCAGGGACAGTAAATGTGTACAAATATAAATTAGTAAGTCTACCAAGAAATTCCACATGCACTAAATGAAGAGCTCTGCTCGAAGTAAGAGACAGACGCTTCCTCCATGTATACATGCATATATAGAGTCCGGCAACGTCGTCAGCTATTAAATGCCTGGTTTGTGTTTAACAACCAAAGAAGCAAAGAAAAACTCCAGACATTTTTTATAAATAAATTACCAATTGTATGGTAAACGCTTTCAAAAACACCCCTAAAAATCATGCATTTTGCATGCAACTTATTTCAAGTTTTTTTTTACTGTTAGTATTCATGTAGACTTCCTCCTTACAGACCTTCGAGAGCTCTGAAATCCTATACATTTGTTTTTTCTTTATTTATCGTTATTTATCCAACACCAGCAGTGAAGTTTCACATAAAAAAATGGTCGTAAAATGTGGAACTACCTGTTTCCACCGGACTGTACTATGTTTTTCACGACGAAAATTATTTTAAATGGCAACGCCATCCTTTTTTTGTTGGTTTCCAACACTAAAGTAGGAATAATTTGCATTGTAGCATCATAATATGTTCGATAATTTACATGTAAACTTACGAAATGAAATTGTTATGTAAAAAAACAAAAGAATTTACGATTTTCAAAATATGATATCGTACATATAATGATATAAATACAAACAAAAATTATTCATATTTCGGTGTTGGAAGTCAATTCAAGAAAAGTTGACAATGCTGCTAAATTCTTTCACGAGGAACCAGTAGTAGTAGTACCAGTAGTTTGGAAAAAATTGTTTTGGTTGAAAAAGGCAACCTCATAAAACTGGTTTAAGTTTCGAGGCGCCACGTTGTTTAGTATTTTTATTTCAGCCATCAAAAGTAAACAATCTCAGTGAATTTGTAAACATGGAAAAAATTGGTCACCGTTATATAATTCAATGTTTCCATTTGAAAAGTCTCAGTCCAACCAATATTAAAGCCGAGCTAGGTCCTACTCTGGGGGAGTCTGCTCCTTAGTTTACAGCTGTAAAATATTCGGTAGCAAAGTTTACACGTGGCCGTACGAGCTGTAAAAACGAACAACGTAGGGGTCGACCAACTGAGGTGTCTCCGCCGCACGCGGTTAAGAAAATCCACAAAATACAAATACATCGTATATTGACCGAAAATTTGAAGCTGAGAAAGCGGTGCATGAAGGAATCAGCGGCGATTATTATGCCAATTTGTTGCAGCCTTTATGTGATGAAATTATGGGAAAAAGGCCGCATTTGGCGGCATTTGGCATTTATTTATCTACAATGCTCCAGTTCATACACCCACTATTGCGATAGCCAAAATCAATGAATTAAAGTTCGAATTGCTTCATCACGTACCTTATTCGCCAGATTTAGCTCCATCCAAACTTGAAAAAATGGCTTGGTGGTAAAAGATTTGCCGACAATGAGCAGGTGAAGTCTGCGGTTGATGTCTGTTTTAAGGAGTTTGACAGTTCTCACTATAAACTGGGTATAGAAGCTATTGAATATCGCTGGAAAAAGTGTATTGAGCTAAAAGGGGATTATGTTGAAAAATAAAGTAAATTTTTCCCAACTTTTGTGTGTCTTCTTTGCTAGGCCACCTAGTTTTGGGACCGTTCTCGTATGTCAAAATAAAAAGTAGTTGTAAAAACTTTCACAACGGTGCTTCACGCAGAATGATCAAACAAAGAGTGTTCGGGTTCTATCAATTTTATTGAAAATTGCTTAAAAGAAAAACTCAGACAAAAACGTAAAAAAGCGGTAACTAAAAAACACGGTAAACTAAGAATAAACATAAATAAGTCGAAATTAAAAGCCTTCGTCGGTCTATTTACAACACAAAAAAAAAAAAAGAAGAAAATAATTGAACTTGAATGCAATTTCGAAATACGCAAAAAAAAAAACTGATATTTAAGAATACTTTCAAAAGTACTTAGCTCCCGAACGACTTAATCCAGAGAAGACATATTTTGCGTATCACCGTTAATCATATAGATTTTATTTTTACGTGATAACCATAGAAATTTATCTTTACGATCTCTTCTAATATAAATATATATTAGAAAGTCTCGAAAATAATTTGCAAATGCATCATGCAAAAATTAAAAATGAGTTGTTGCTAAGGTATTTGCAAAGTGAATCATTTTTAAAACAGGCAGGTAGAAAATTTATAGAAAAATTGTAGTTTTTATGTTTAAGGTTTTTGTAAAATTTTTTGAAGATTTGATATAATGCACGCTATGTTCTTGACATTTTTTTGGAGTTTTGGATACTATTGAAAATATATTTTTTACAACAGTTGCTTCTTGTGTATTCGTATAATCCTGGCATTACGAGTTCTTAATGAGTTAAATCAAGCACTACAGATCCGTATTTTTATTAAATAAAAGATAGAATGCATATTAAAGATCAATAAAGTCACATAGCACAATTGTGTTGAATATGGGAACGGGTCTTGAGTATGGTCCTAGATTTGTATACTTAATTGCACATTTGTTTGCACTAGTTAATGAATTAGTGAAACCCATTAAGGGCCAATGATGTTAGTGAATGACGTTTTACTACTAAAGAATTAATTATGTGCAGAAATGAACGGAATCGGAAAACACTTTCCAATGATGACTTGAAATTGAAGGAAGCAAAAACGTAAAAATCTGCACAAAAATATCTTATGCGTAAATGAAAATGGTGGGCTTCTATTTTATCGTTTTTTATTATGGCACTAGTACAAGGTGACCAATGATCGTTGCTACTAGGATGTAATTTACAAACGTCCTCTGAACTCTCTGTGTTGGGTGTGAGCTTTCCATTCAAGCTTTTTCGATTGTGATAAAAATTTGACAAGTTACGGTTTATGCGGTATGGATGATATCAAGTTTTGGCTCTTTATCTGTACCATTTGACAAAATTTTCCAAGCATCTTATAACTTCTCTGGTAATGTCATCGAATATCGATCCGTAAATACGCTATGGTGATTTTGGAAAACTAGTATGGATTTATATTTGAGTTCTTTTTGAGTGCTGTACACATTTTGGAACTAAAGTTTAAATATTAAATTCTTTTACATAAAGGAATATCTGGTAAAACTTTTCCCAAATTCCATTGCAGGGTGTTATTCTATATATATCAAAGATCGTGTTTACGTGGATGATCCCCAAACTTTGAAGCATTTGAAAACCAAAATTCGTCAAGTTATCGCCGAGATACCTCCCGAAATATGCGAAAGAGTGCTCGAAAATATCTGAAATACCTGCTGCAACCAACCCAGAGGAGGTCATTAAAATTAAAGCTTTATGTGTGTTTTATTTAACTTTACATTTGAAACCGGAAAAGTGGATAACCCTGTATTTATGCATTTCAAGAATACGAAGTTTGCAATACGGCCATGCAGAACACTGAATTGTTGTTTTTACGGTGCTGAAAATGCAAGCTTCTACAAAATTTTCCTTTTCTCAAAGTTTTAACTTAAATATTAAAGCAAACATTTCCCGACAAGTCAATTATATTGATGTCATTTTTGTAGACAAAATAGGAGATAGGCAATTTTTTCTCATTTTTATAACGTAATTTTTCAAACTAAAATTTCATTGCTTCAACATCGTAAATTTCAGAATATTTACCAGAAAATTATTAAATACTGTGTGAAGCTTATAAAGAAAAGCAAAATTTTTCAAGAAATTATGGACAAATCTCCGCGTCGATTGGGTAGCGAAGATGTGCCCTCAGGTAAATAAACAAAAAGTTAAAATGAAAAAAAAGTTTCACAAACAATTTATTTTAATAATTAAGTTCCAGTGACAGCAGAGCTTGAAGAAACAAACAGTTACATATCCGAATTATCCGACGATAAGGAGGTGAAATCGGAAAGTAAATTGGCAGCTGAAAAGTCAAATACTAGGACTATGTCACCCTTAGCAAAACAAAAGGAGGCAAGTAGAGAAATATACCAACAATAGCATATAAATAATTGTCATTTTTAGATCCCCTCTGCTGCTGCTAATTCTTCAGCGACAAAGTCAAAAATACCGGCAATGAAGCGTCAGGTAAGTGTTTCTTATACAATCAATTCGAAAAACAAATATTACAAGGAAGTATCGTCATATGGCGGCCGGGAAAGTTTATTAACACAGTTAATAACGTTCAATCCTAGGGAAACCAAATGATTTGCGTTTAGTTACTATCTTAATCTGTACTTTAAGAAAATGTTAATTTGGATTATAAAGTTTTTGGCAGAAGTTCTATATATAACACATTTTTCTGAAGAGCTTCATTGTAGAGAAGGTTTATTACAAGATTGACCTTATAATTCAGTACACTGGAGGTAAAGGACTTTCGTTCTACTATTCCAAACGCATGGCGAATCGAAAGATTTTTCTTCACAATATTCTTACTGACAACAAAGAGTTTCCAATGAACCACTCGGTAAACATGAAGCTTCCATGTATTTATCTCCATTTCAAAGACGTTTCTATTAAGCCTAAATGTGTAATAGTAAAAGATGGTCACGTGAGCTCATCCTTAACCGTATATAAAGCTCAACATCGGTAGATTTCTGAAAACCCTTGTTGATATTTCGTTGTTGTTGATGTGATTGATTAACTATTCCTCTTAAATAACTCCCCTTAAACTGAAACATGTCAGTTCAATACGCTTGTCTAACTGAAGATACAAAAGATTTATTCTTATTTATTTGAACAACTTTATTTCATTTAAATATTTTCACTTTCGATCAGACAAACTCCGGCCTCTATCTGAAAAATAATTCAAACATCAAAGCAAACACAAACCAAACGGGCGCCACTCAGAGAACAGCGCCAAGAATAAGTTTGTGGAATAAAGCTACTAATAAAGCGGTAAAGGTAGCCCAAACTTCTAATTCCAGAGCAAGTTTGGTTGAAACGTTTTCAAATAAGAATCAATCAACATATGATCAAGTTTCCAGATCTTTTGAGAAGAGTTTCCCGAAACGTGCTGGTATGTAGAGCCGAACAAATTTGTGTCTAACCTCAATCGAATGAATGGTAAATTTACAGCCAGCAATTTGTCACGTCGCAGCACTCCATCCACTCTTAAAAAAGTGGAACCGAAAACAAGTCTACGCAAAATCACATCTAATGCAGGAGATTACAATAAACTGGATATTTTAGAAAAGAAACTGGTGAACACTCAAACTGAATTTTTTAGTAAATTAGAAAATATGAAAGCCAACAGCAACTTGAGAGGAAAATCCAACACTGAATATAAATTTGTAAGTCTGATTCAAAACGATGCCGGTAAACTATTAATTAAGGAAGACCACTTAAAGAAAATGCCCCATAAGCTGCGTAAGTTTCATGAGAATCTCTTGTATTTTAATTTAATCGATATAAGTTGGTTTGTACTTTAGCCGCTAATTCTGTGGGCGATTTTAAAGAGAAAATACAAAATCGTATGATTGAATGTTTCTCTTCAATTACGACTCAATTAAAGGAATCTTCCGAGAATGTTGCGGGTCATACTTTACAAGAACTTCAGGTAAGATTTTAGTAGTAAAATAAGTAAAGTACTTACAAAAATTAAGTAAGGTAAGTAAAGAAATGGTGACCTTTAATAGACTTATTATCCAATACTAAATGTACCAGGAGCTCTCAGGCTTCAGTAACATTGGATGAGGAAATAAAACAATGAAATTATTACCCAGCAATATATGTACTACTACTACAGCTATCTATCAAATTAAATTAGTTCACTCCAATAGTACAGAGCTTCGTAGTCGTAGTTTTTAATTTATTTCAATATGTCCCGTTTCATTCCATTTAAATTTTTGTTCCACTCTAGAAACTACTCCTGGAGTGGCTATTAATAATTTAACTCTAGGTTTAGTTGTCTTTACCTCATACACAGCCATGCAAAAACACACACATTTAATGGCCCTCTATCGGACGTTTTAAGCTGATATAAATAACACTCAGCTTAGGTAAACCTTGCTCTAAATTTAACAATCGTTTGTACAAATATGTTTAACGTCGCATAAGCGATGCAGTTTTAAGATATTATGCAGAACTACACAGAATTTTTACATACCTATGAAGATGTATTAATGTGTAAGCTTTCCTTCAAAGCTTTCAGCAAATTTATAATTGTTTTTCATTTTCAGGACTCATCTTTAAAAGTAGTTTTGGAGCTAGCCGATGATCTATGTGCTTCCTACAAAGACGACACCGTCGAGACGCCACGTATGATGGAAATGCAAAAGGAGATACATGTAAATTTTAAATTCACACCTATAAGGTTTCACTGTTAAAACTAATTTTTCCTTAAGGATTTGAAAAAATCATTAAAAACGGCTGAGACAAAACTTATCGAACATAGGAAAAGATATGATGAACAAATGGAGAAACTAGAAAGTGAATTTAAAACAAAAGCTTCAGATGAGCTTTCGCGTAAAGATGTTCAGATCAAAGATGTAAGTTTTCTTCTAAAGAAAAGAGTTTTTTTTTTTTTTTAAATAATTTCAACAGAAAGAGGAAGAAGATGTATGGAAAGAAAAAGAGAGAGGTGCGAAGCTATGGGGAATTAATTTCTCAAAAATATCAGTGACAAAAAGTGGCTTTAGAGGTTTTATATGTCTCCATATTTACACTCTCAATCAGTGAAAGATTTAAGTGAAGTGATAACTTTAAGTGGGGGATAAAATATATTATGTAAGATGAATCCGCTGAAAGTTTCCATCTAACATCAAGGAAATTTGACTTTGAAAACAGCTCTTTGTTATCATTTAGTGCAAAAGTATTCGCTTAACTGCACTAAAGCAAAAACGTTTATCTAACCTTAGAACAAGATTGTGAAAAAAAAATCTTTTATGTCTGGAACCAATTTAATGTTTAATGTCTTACAGGTTTAAATTATTCCTAGAAAAGGTGGCGGAATAGCCATACATTAAATTGTAACAGAGCTTTTCTATGCCTGTAGATCACATCAAGAAACTTTATATCTGATACAGGTCGGTCCCAGGTTTTGGGTTTAAATATTTTACTGGCTGAGTTGAAGTCTGAATTGAAGTCTGCGTAAATTGTTTTTTTCTTTTGTTTTTTTTTTTTTTTTTTTTGAAGAAACTGTATTAGACTCCACATCTCTCGTTTTATTTTTAACTTATAACTCTTACTTTTTCCGTTCCCAGCTCCAAAAGAAGATAAAGACGCTTGACAAACAAATTGATGGCTTTAAATCAACCATACAAAACTTTGAAAATGATGATTCTACGGAAAGAACGCATTTGCAAGAAGAGCTTAAATCCTGCCGTGATAGGTGAGTTAATGTCTACAAATCACGAGACGAAAACTTTGCGCTTAAGATTGAGGAAAATTCTTTGGAACGTTCTTTCCTTAACTAAACTAAATTATTAAAAAGCAATGGAATCTCGTCGTTTGATAAAAACCATTGCGACGGCGAAATTCCGTTTAATAGCAGAGTTAAGCTTACACTTTGATGAAACCTTTAGTTGGAAGCTTTTACTGTGGCGGAACGGAATTTCGTCGTTTTATTAAAAGCCATCGCGATGGCGAAATTCCGTTTAATGACACTGTTAGTTAAGCTATGTAATTGAATTCTTCTAGCTTTTATTGACGCGGAATTAAATTTCGTCGTTTGAAGAAAACCATTGTGACGACGAAATTTCGCTTAAAAGCACTGATAGTTAAGCTTATATGCATTTTAATGAATTATTATTGTGACAACGCAATTCCGTTTAATGACACTGTTAGTAAAGCAAATATTTTAATGAATTCTATTTTCTGTGTTTAGCGTAAATGTGTTGCAGAAAAAGCTTTCAACTTCTGAGCAAAATTTGAGCAATGAACGTAAAGAACTAAAGGCTAAAAATGAATATATTAAGAAACTAGAAAGCGATTTGGAACGGCTCACAATGAAACATGAAACCGACAACAAAACTTCGGAATATTTACGACAAATCAATGAACTTCACCAAACTGTGAATAGTTTGGAAAGAGAAAATTCCACTTTGTCAAAGAAAATTGAATGCTTAATTGCGGTATGTTTTATCACTGACCGTGGGATCTGGATCTGTTTTTATTTTTTCCCCTTTGTAGGAAATTTCCAGCAATAATGAGTTGCTAACAAAGCTACAAGAGGCTGAAAAGCAAATAGAGTAAGTTTTTATTGTAAAGTGGCTTTTATTGACCGCTATAAAATCACATTTATCTAATTTATTTTATTGTAGGAATATGGAACAACAACTAGCGGAAAGTAAATCGCTAAAGGCAGATAAGCCAGAGTGCTCCAAAGATGCCCAAAATGAGGTAATTGATGTGAGTTGTGTCAACGACAACTGACAGAAACGTAGATGTTCGAGGAGTACAGCTTGATAAGATAAATAATACATGCACATTAGAGTTAAAACTCTTCAAATAGAAATTTAATGCTGAAATTAGTAATCCCTTAGAAAGTCACGCTAAAGACAACTAAATGTGTAGTTTGAAAATTCGGTGCCATTTTAGGTCGATCAAAACGAATTTCTCCATGCACATTTTATACATTTATGGTATTTTTCGATTGAAACCACGGTTTTTATTGTAGAAATGTAGTTAACGAATTATTAATTAATCATTTAAATGCCCAAAATTGAATTTTAAGTAAAAGTATATTGACGTATAAACGTAATAACATAATATAGGGTTATCCATTTAGTGGCTTCAAAATCGTCGGTCTGGCCAGCTGTTGTATCTGTCATCTGAAGCGTTATTTATTTAGTGAAAGGTCTGCCATTTACGAATGTGGAGCGTTAAGAACGCGTAAAAATAGTTAAAACTTGCTACAAAAGTGGTGATTCAAACATGGGCTTTCATTCGAACAAAGTTTTACCGAAATCATAGCTTTATGTGTGTTTTATTTAACTTTACTTTTGGAAACGACAAATGGATAACCCTATATTACAATATGATACAGTATTGTCATAATAGAATAACTTACAAATATAACTAAATAATTTGATAATATAATACCTTCAAAATGAATGACCGCGGCGCGATGGTTAGTACATTCAATTATCATTCGTATCATTCACGGCTTAAATCCCTATCATATCTGTCCCAATATCTACCATTATTTTAGCGGCGATCAACTCTATGTGTCTGAGTAGTCGAGTAATCGGCAAGTCTGGTAAATGCTTCTCAAACTGTGACGTTCGGGATCATCCTTAAATTGTAGGTCCCTCCGTTAAGTGAGTCTAAAAATAGAATGTGAAAAGCTGCTCCATATCTCATTCATGGGATGCAAGGGACTTTTTCTTTGTTTTTTTTAATATTTTCATAAGTTAATGCATACCAAGATCTTTTATAAAATCTTATTGATAGATCTAGTAAATAAAATGTATGTGTCAATGCAAAACTTTTTTGGCGTCTGCGCTTTTGCTAACGTCTTTAAAAAATATCTAACGTCCGGGCTTATGTAGCTTTTTCTTAAGTTTTTGTAGCGTTTGGAATTGTTTGCAATAGTTTTCGTTTTAGACGTTTTATAACTGCTCTACTGCAGTCATACAGTTACATTTGCAATTAAAACTTTATGTTTAGTATTAAATGGTGGTTTTTTAATAAAAATAATTTTAATTCATTTTTTTATCTATCTATTGTCTCGAAATGTTGAAAGCTCGCCAAGTTTCGCCAATCAGAATCGGAAAAACGTCGCGAAATCGAAAAACTTAAATTAGAACTTTCAAAAGCTTTATTTAATATTGCCCATTTGGAGGACCAAATACGACGTGATGAACAATTGCTCGAGGTGCGAAGTGAATTAATAACATCGCTACAGGAAAATGACAAAAATCAGCGCATACAAATGGAGGAGCTGTTTGCTCAAGTGGGCGAAAAAAATTACGCCGTTAATGAGGTAAAAACGAATTCAATTAATTTCAATATTTATGAAATAGAAAACACTAAGGCCAAGTGCTAACTTATGTGGAAATTTAGTTAAGCAAAATTTCATACCCATATAGGTTATCGTTTTAAAATTTGACTGAAACTTGCCGCTCAAATATGTTCCCATGTATTTAATGTATATTTTTGTACATCGTAAAAAGTTCAAAATTGTAATTGCATGGCTTTTCCAAAAAAAAAAAAACCATAAGAAAAAGTTATTTGAAGAAAATTATATATAGAATTGGTAGGTGGGAATGTAAACAAATAAAGAGGTTCAACTTTTGTGTCCAGAAAATAAGTCCAGTTTTCAACTTAACGTACGCGGGTATATCGAATCTCAGATATATTATTCCCCCATAAGTTGGTAGTACTGCGATAGACATCTGTTCGCATCATAAACGCTGGAATAAATAATTTTGATGCATGAAATGATTTCGGCGATTCTTACAATGTGTGCCATTGCTGAGCATAGAAATTGCATTAAGTTTTGTTTACGAAATGGAATTTCTACTGCAAAAATAGTTAAAACAAACAGTGAACAGAGTTTGTCCAAAAGAAATATATTTGCAAGTAGTTCAGACAAAGCTGAGTGACAACAAGTTGAATACGAAGAGCGATCCAACAAGTCGTAGATGTGTTGCTCAGTAACAGTCCATTAATAATTAGACTCCTTGTAGAAAATGTTGGTATTTCAAATGGATTAGTCAACTCCATGTTAAAGGCAATTTGGACCTCATAGGCTCTAAGTCTGGATTGGTATCAAAAGCGTTTCGTTTCGTTTTTTTTTTTTTTTTTTTGAAAAAGATTGTCGCTTTAAAATCTGTGAATAGATGATTTCAGCACACTTTATTGTGCATTATGAGTATCTTCCTCCAGATAAAAGTATCAAGAAAGTATATTTGAGTGGGAATAAATGCTTTAATAACTATGTTTTGGAAAATATATATATACCTATATATACAAATACATATATTCACATATAGAAGCTGCTCTCCACAATTCTATAACCTCTTAACTTACTATATTTTCTAATTCGCAATCACTCTTCAACATTTCTATAAATGTTAAAAATAGTTCTTTTGAGACACTAGAGAGATTAACACAGAAAGTTCTACAAAATAAATCATTTTTTAAGACATAACTAATATTTTACCATTAAGTGTAGACTTTAAATTTCTTATCCGAAAATCTCGCTTAAGGAGTTACTTCACATTTCTCCTCCTCCCATTGTAAGCTGCTGCAGCTATATATTGCCTTCATACGTTAAACTTTTTCCAGCTTAACACTGAATTACGCAACAAATCGGGAGAATTTCGCGATTTATATTCTGCCATTAGCGCCAAACAAATGGAACTGTCAAAACAAAAGCACCAAATAAAGCTTCTGGAGGAGAGCAATGAGCGCAGTCAAATGTTACGTGTCCAGCAAGAGGAAAAAATTGGCCGCATGGAGGAAGACATAGCGCATTTGAAGCAAACTATGTAAGTATGTAAGCATACAGTTGACGTGTATGATTTACTGAACAAGGACATTTTCATAACGTTATTTTTAGAAAAATGTATCAGCAGTATTATCACAATGCTTTTGTCATGCAATGTTAATGGAATACAAACGGAAAACTTTTTAACAATACCACTGTAAGCCTTTGATGTTGAGAGTTATACAATTTTAAACAAATTGTCTGAAAGTTTTATGTGTCCAAACGAAATTACAGACATTCTTTAGTTTAAAGACAAAAAATCACTGAAAAAGTTGCTGTTTGCTCGTAAAACAAAAATAAATCTTTAGAAATTCGTTATAACCAATACGAATAATAACATCAAATATCGGAAAAGTGACTAAATATTTATCCATAGAAATCAATATAGCGTTTCCTAATACATGTTTAATGATTGCATGCATAGGCTCCTATTTATACCTCCAAAGCGTTCATTGAATTGAAAGAAATCTTTGGCAAAGTGAGGTTTATTATTTATTACATCAAATTGTTGCAAAAAAGGTAAAATTATCTTATTTAAAAAAAAAAAAAATCCAAAAGCTAAAATTTGCAAAAAAAAAATTATTCTAAGTTCTTTTAACTGAGGTTCACCAATAGTTATTGAGTTTTATAAGTTGACACTTAAGAGGTGGAGGACGGTTATTCATATTTAAAGATCTTGTTGGTTAAGATATAAATATAGAGGGTTATCCATTTCACGGTTTGAAAAGAAAAGTTAAATAAAACACACATAAAGCTATGATTTCAATGAAACTTTTATTTCATTATAATTCTTCGACCTTGCCATTATGTACGGAATACAATGTCACTTAAATGACCGCCTCTGGATTGGTTGCAGCAGGTAGTTTTCGAAAAAATCCGGTAGCATGACACCTCCAGACCATAATGCGCACCAAACAGTCACTCTTTCCGGGTGCAATGGCTTTTGCACAATCACTTCTGGGTTCTCCGAGCCGCTTCATCGCTGAAGAAAATATTGTTCAATTGAAAGCCGTTAAACCATCCATATTCCATATTCGTAAATGGCGAACCTTAACTAAATAAATAACACTTGAAATGACATGGTATTTAACAGCTTACAGCCTTGCCAGACGAGCGGTTTTGAAACAACTGAATGGATAACCCTGTATTTCGAGATATTTAATTTGACTCACGAATTCATAAGAATTATAAAAAGTGTAATCTCTGTCTAGTCCACGCTATCTTCTTAACGTTTTGCTATTATATCCAATTGCTTTAGAATACAATTCTAAAACTTACTATTATTAGCATATCCCAAACGATAAAACAGTTTTTTGGCCAAATCCGAATCATACCGGCTACTTTGGATGCGAAATGAAAACTTTTCAATATCTTCATCAGTATTCAGAAGAATAATGGCTGACTAAATTCTATCTAACTGCAACTCAATGAGTGCTTCAGCGAACTCAATGAGAGCTTCAAAGCTGTCTGAGATAACTTAGGTGGAGGTCATTATTGACTATTTCGAGTTCGATTGTAAATTTGTTTTTCCGTTTATATCAACTAAGAAAACTCGTCTGAGGCCCCAAAATTATAAAAACAAATTATTCATTGTCGTAAAATCTTTGATATTTTAAGAAGATGAAATTTTGGTAATAATAACTTAAAGTCATAGCCAGGTTAAATTAAAAATTGAATAAAATCGACAAAGCCGCCAGGCCATACGAAGATGTTTCACTGCAATAGAGGCAATGAAATTACGGAAAAAAGGTCGCATTTAGCGAAAAGATTCACTGTTGCGATGGCCAAAATTAATTAACTTAAGTTCGAATTGCTTCGCCACGCCCCTTATTCGCCAGATTTAGCTCCCTCCGATTATTTTATATTTCTAAACTTGGAAAAATGGCTCGGTGGTAAAAAATTTGCAACAATGAGGAGATGGAGTCTGCGGTTGATGGCTATTTTAAGGAATCTGACAGTTTTTATAGAAGCTATTGAATATCGCTGAAAAAAGCGTATCGAGCTGAAAGGAGATTATATTGAAAAATAAAGAAAATTTTTGTCTTATTCACGAAGAACTTTAAAAATGAAGGAAAATCTCAGCTGTTAAGTTTCAACTTACTAAACTATAAAAAATTCCAGACAAAAAAATAAGCTTTTTGCCGTTTTTTTTTTGTTTAGTTTGCTCTAGGTTTCTTTCAAACTGCTCGGCTAGTTTTGGGACCGCTCTCGTATGTTATATTGGCATACATTTTCATGTCGGCAGCTATGTAACGAACTAACTTGCATGTCGAGAGATCAAAAAACCCGCATAGGATTCGAGAAGCCAATGCATCTACCGAGTGATAGTTTAGTTTGGAATTTGGAGTCATGGCATCATTGGTGCATTTTTTACAGGACGCAAGTTGAAGATATGACCTTTCGCGATTTTTGCTTTCAGCAGAACGGCACATCATTTCACATAGCGCATCAATCAACTCGCCAACAATGCCTTAGAAAATAGGATTAGCAGGATGTGCCACTGCAAAGCCAAACAATGCAGCCACATGAACAGAATCGTGTTTCATAGATAACTGAAACGTTTGTCCTTTGAAATGTAGTCATTTCATTTACTAATAGAAATTAATTGGAGCTGGTCCAACTCAAACTGTATATTTTCTGTAAAAGCTTCTTCTTTGATATTCAATACGTTTTACAAACATTATTTCAAAGTTTTCCGTTTGGAGACCATAGAACTCTCAAAGCTTACATCTTAAAATGAAATTAAATCTTAATAATTGCCTCTTTCAGAGCTCTCTATCAAGCCAATATTTTAAGCAGTGCTACCAAATTAATATATACGCCTGCAGTGCCACGGAGTCATGAGGACTGCAATGAAAACTTTTACTATTACACCAGCGAACGCAAACGCAAACGTCAGGTTGACATAAGCGTCAGAAAATACGAAGCTTAATGCTTCAGTCTCCTACACAATGACAGGTGTTTGTTAAACTATCTGTGCTTATGTTAATATCTGTGTAATGGATGTGTTTCCAATTTCATTTGTTCTGCAACTGTAAAATTTTATGCAAGCTGGAAAAAAATTTGTCCAGACGCCAATAAATATTGCATTTTTATACACCCGGATGACGATGAGTGATCATGTGTCGTTCGTTGTGAGAAACAGCGATGGACAGGCATCTTAATTTCCTCCGCTCTATGCGTAGAACATCAACATCAACAGTTGTGCAGAAGGGCGAAATATGCTTAAATGATGTTAGCAAATATCGAACAAATTCCGTTGTTTTTATTTGTAGATCATGAACATATCACTTAACTTGTCAATAGTCTCGGTCTCATGAATAGCAGGCTAATGACAAATGGATTTCTAGTACTCAAATGGATTAATTGTCTTTTATTTAAAAACGGGAGCGAATTTTTGTATAAAATACAAACCACTGTGGGACATTACTTTAATTTGTCCAAATTTCTATCTTAGAAATTTTAATTTTCAGAAAAATATAATAAATAAAAAAGGCAATCAAATCCAAAGACCCCCTGGACTTATCCAATATGAGATATTTTCCATGATATGGTTGCCCATGACTAAACATTAATCCATTACAATTCAGTGCACAAATTTGAATTTTAACCATGTTCTTTTGTTAAATGATATAACTGAAAATTTGTCCGAGACATTACAGTTATAAAGTTTACACTTAACATAAAAATATATTTTTTTTATAAAAATCGCTTGATTTTTCATCTATGGATTCTTTCCCTCAAAATGAAGACGAAATTAAGAAAATTTTCTTTTATGGGGCGATTTTCTCCCAATAATATAAGAAGTCGAAGTATATGCTTTTGTACGGATAAGCAGATAATAAAAGTTTAATTACCACAAACTTTTTTTAATAGAAAAGAAACACTGTCACCCTAAAAATTTATTTTTTATTATATAAATGTACACTTTTCCACACACACTTTCAAATGTACACATTTTAACTCTATTTCACAAAAA
>JAHXMU010000808.1:66272-118769 GCA_019455685.1 Philornis downsi
TTCAATTCAATTCAATTCAATTCAATTCAATTCAATTCAATTCAATTTAGTTTCACTTTTTTCATTTAATTCAACTTCATTCAATTCAATTAAATTCCATTCAATTGCCTTCAATTCATCTCCCATTTTTTCACTGTCGCGCATATACAACTATGCAAAGTGTACAAATGTTTATCTGCGCACAAATACATATCTAATTATGTGTCTGTAGAATCTTTAACTGTCGTAATCCATCTTTTGAGATTAAGCATAACAGGGGAGGTATAGCTCTGATTTCAGGAAAATTAAAAATGGTACATGAGTTGTTAACATCATTTGAATACCTCTATTCAGTTGCAGCTTGTTTGTCGTGGCGTAGAGTAACACATTTTCCCAATTGTTTAAAAAGATCGCGATAAGAAAAAAGAACCGTCTAAATAAAGGAATCCATTTTAGAGGAGTTATTAATTAATTGATTAAAACTCTAACATCTATAAAAACATATGTGAATAGTAATAGTATATGGCTTCAGTTTAAGTAAAGTTTGGTTTAACAAAAATAACTGTAAGTCGCTGAAGTTGGAAAAAGGATTTGGTGTTGTATTGGTTGAAGGACACTAAAGTTCATATTGTTCAAATTACTTGCCGTTAAAAGACTTTTAGACTTCATTCGTCACTGTCATAAAATTGCGTCCAACTTATCTAATTTTGTGATTAAGTTTCGAAATGTGTGAACTGGATTAAACTGCATTTCATGACGTGTAGATTTCTTTCTATGGGCTGCAAAGTTACTTAACAATTCCTAAAATCTCATAAGATTAGTATATGTAATCTTGAAATTTACCGTGCAATTTTAAATGGGTATTGATTATTCGTATCATATAACAAAAAAATGTGATCAAACAAATCACAAAAAAAATATACAATTTATTATTGCGGCAATGCAATTTTCATCGCCCTTCACATTAGAAGCCCACTCTAGTCTTGTTGAAGATAGATTAAATTTGTTAAACAAAAATAGACACTCAACATATTTTCAACATTTTAACACATGGAAAAAACACAGAGATTTCCAACTGATAAGAAAGCGCACAAAAAACGCTTGAAATATGCTAAGGGAACCATTTAAATTGAAAATAGTTATTTTGTGAACTGTGAAAGAACGTGGATAACGACTGAGGAAAGCAATCTAATATGTGTAAAATTGTGCTTTACATAACACTAATCATAAAAATGTATCCAATTACAATAATTTAATATTGCATTCCACCAGGCAAACTTAACTTCTTCTTTAGGAAAAAATTTAAAGAAATTTGAAAAAAACTTTAGTGGAAAGGACATAAACAGGTGCCGTGAAATATTGGTGTGTCCAAATACTGTAGTTCCTGATTTTGCATATACATATAGGTATATTATAATATATAACAAATGATAACCTTAAAGGTTTCATCCCATTTTTGAAATCTTTTATATATTGAGGATACAATGTGAACGTGGCATGTTAACCCGATGTCTCCGGGTGCAAATGTTGCTACGACAATGAGGTAAAAACCTTTGATGGTTGGCCAGTATAAAGCCGAAAGTGGATGACAAACTTTGCTAAGGTGAATGACAAACTTTCGGCTTTATACTGGCAATGGAAACACAAGAGTAGAACAGGAAAAGAAACATCCACATCATGACGAACCGACAACATTTGTCAGATTGTCAGATGACCGTGGCGAATATAATGCCGCCACCCAGAAGATATGGTGATCTTGTAATCATCATTCATCGGTCGTTCATCGATTAGGCTCTATCTGCAACAGGGTGAATTATTCATACATCTCTCTTCTTCTGCACGTGAGACACAAAAATCGTTTTATAAGCGTCCACAAAAAAAAGTTCTGATATTAAGATCAAGTTCAGCAGGAAATATATTCTGGTAAACTTATATTCTGAGTACACTTAACAATATAGGAGTTCCATCACTGTTTAGGTTCATTACTTCAAAAACAAGTAAATAAAAAACACAAATTCCTTTACATCTCATGTACGAAATATGGGAGTGTTTCTCACATTCAATGAGCGTACTCCATGCATTTAAACTCACTCAACGGGACATATAGTTTAACGACAATTCCGAACGTCACAGTTTAAGAAGCATTTACAAGATTTGTCAATTACTCGACACATCGGGGTTATCAACGCACAGATAATGATATTTAGCATGCGGACGATAGTCGCGTCTACTAAGCATCGCGCCACGATCTGACCCTCTTCGAAATCAAGTATCAACAGAAATATATCCATAACGCAACTTGGCTGCCTGACTGCCCCTGGTGGGAACAGCAGACTACAGATTTGATCACGTGCCAACAGAAGAAATACATGTTTCTAGTGTCAGAGAAGTCCTTGCAATGCATGGAATTGGATCACCACACAATTCCAAAAGTATACTACGTAGAAAACTAGGCACCCCAAAGCTGAAAAGCTTCGAGCGGAACTCGAAAATTCTACTAAAAGGTAAAAAGTAAAAATTATAGTATGGGGTTCGCTTTCAATAAGTGGAATTGTGGAGGTAGATGGAAATATGGACATGGATATGCCAAGATTGCTACAAATACGGAGAATCTTGTACCTTTACAAGCAGCTGCTAATTCCGGAAGGAAACGCATTTGAGAAATTCATGATAATTATAGACAATGGCATATACGAGTATTGCTCCAATAAAGTCAAGTCAAACCGTGGTCATAATGTCAACCTGGCTTATCAACAGATTTATCAACAGAGACTGGAGGTGATACCTTGATATTGGGTATGACTCAGACTATAAATAACGACTTGGCTAAATAGAAGAAGAGACGAGTTTCGTGATCTAAATCGAGTGGCTTTGAAATGTGTGTAAAAACTTCCACGCTATTAGTCCTTTGCCCATTGCATCGCATATGTGGAGTCTGGCGTGTGATATGAAAGAATAAACTCAGTATTATTTGACCTAATCACATATTCACACTAATAAAAAAACTCAAGAAAATAGACTGACAGTTATTGCATATTCATCGACTACGAAGCTAACTTTGGCATTGCGATATAGCAGAGAGTTTTATCTTCCTGCCAAGTTTTGCAGGATGGCACTGTGGCTCTCATAGAGCCACTTTCCACCAAAATAGGCTTTCGACAGAGTAGCAGCCTACCATGCGCGAATGAGGCAGCGACAAAAATGTGTATTAAACAACTATATACGAGGGCGGTCCTAAAACTAGACAACCTAACAAAGAAGACAGAAAAAAGTTGGGGAAAATTTTCTTTATTTTTCAAAATAATCTCCTTTTAATTCGATACACTTTTTCCAGCGATATTCAATAGCTCCTATACCCTGTTTATAGTAATAACCGTGGAACTTCTTAAAATATCCATTATCCGCAGAATATCCATTCAACTCTTCATTGTTGGCAAATCTTTTACCACTGAACCATTTCTTCAAGTTTGGAAATAGAAACTACTCCGAGGGAATTAAATTTTGCTAAGCAATTCGAACGTTAATTCATTAGTTTTAGACATTGCAATAGTGGATTTGTGAACTGGAGCATTTTCTTGTTGAAACAACATTTCTTTTTATTCAAATGTGTCCTTTTTTCATAATTTCATCATTTAATCGCTGCAATAAATTACGAGTAGCACAATATTCGCCGTTTGATGGTGTTTTCCTTTCTGAAGATAATCAATAAAAAATAATCCCATGCCTATTCCAAAAAACAGACGCCGTCTTCGCTTTCTTTGGACACGATTTTCACATTCCAGTCCACTGCATTGGCTGCTCCTTTGTTTCAGATGTGAAGTGGTGCACCAATGTCTCATTCATGGCTATAAATCGACACAAAATGCCAGCTTTATTGCGGTAAAACATCGCCAAATATTCTACTGAAACATCTCCACGACGCTGTTTTTGCTCCATTGAAAGCAAGCGCGGCACCCATCTTGCGCACAGCTTTCTCATCTTCAAATCTTCGGCCAATATACGATGTATAACACTTTTTGAAATGTCTATTATTTCAGCTAGCTGACGTACCTTCAGCTGACGATCATCCAATACCATTTTGTGGATTTTCTTAAACGTCTTAACTGCTTGGCGTTGACACCTCAATTGGTCGACCACTTCAATGTTCGTGTTGGCACTTCGTACGCAAACTTTGCTACGCAATATTTACAATCGTAAACGAAGGAGTAGATTTTCCCAGAGTAGAATCTAGCTCAGCTTTAATATTGGTTGGACTTTAACCCCTTATATGGGGTTACCGTTATTGAATTACATAACGGTAACCAATTTTTTCCATGCTTACAAATTTACTGAGATCGTTTATTTTTGATAGTTCAAATAAAAATGCTACACCTCGTAGCACCTTGACACTTAAAATATATATTCTATAAGGTCGCCACTTTTCACCAAAATAATTTTTTTCAAACTACTGGCACCATTTATATGTCAGTTCAGCTAGTTTTTTATTTAAATTTTAAGATTAAGATTTGCACGGAAAGCCATTTCATTTGAAAATTTGAGAAAAGTTAGGGTTTTACTTCCTAAACCTTAGTATTCCAGCATCCGTAACATTCATCACTTTTCTTGTAAGACGCGACCAAACAAGAGCTGCAGGTTTTTAAATCCTCTTTTAAGTTATAATTTGTTTAATAATTTATAAAAAATTCTATACAATATGCAACGGTACATTTTTCCACTTTTCCAAGGTGATTTGCCAAGCAATATTGAAAGCATCAAATTCAGTGCTAATCTGAAATGAAATATGACAGATATGATGTATAGCACCAGTTTCGTCACTCTTCATTTCATAATACCGACTCTATTGCGCATTAAAAATACAAGGGGCGTTATCTGTTTTGATGTTTTATCACAATGCGCTGTTTCACTTTATGATATGATTTTGTTTTCACCAATAATTTCTTTCTGCAATTCATTTTTGGGGCTTCTAAGAATAGAGCAGAGTTGCAAACAGTTAAAAGCAATTCGGACAATACGAGTACATTAAGTGTTTGATTGTGCTGTGGAATTTTACTAAGATAATGAAACTGTGATTCTCTAACTTTCCAATTTTAAATTTCAACCGTGTGCTCAACTCCGATTCCAGTGTCGAAAAAATAGCAGTTACTACATGAATAGAAGATTATTTTATAGTATTATACGTTTAAGGATGGTGAAAGGAACTATTTGCATATTTGTGACAAAACGATACAAAGAATATTTAACAAAAAGAATGAAAGACAAAAACGAAAGTGTAAAAAACAAATGATTGCTCGATACCCTCTTCTAATCTAGTAATATTGTAATAATAATAATAAATATGACCTTTCGGTACACAGTCTCTAATGAAGCGATATTTAACATCTACGTGCTTGACATGTTCTCTTTGAAGATTTATCGACACGTCGATACAATCTTAATTATCTTCAAAAAGTGGTGGCATTCATTTCATTCATTTCCCCTGAGTCTTGCGTCAACCCACACCACCGTTGCATGTGAGCTCAAAGCAATGTCATTATTGTTACGTACCGTCCTGTGACACCCTTTGACGCCGTTATTGTTACGAGTTTATTTTTGACTCTATCGGGCGCCATATTTTTACGGGGCGTCTTTGGCACCAAAATGAATGCTGTCGCTACTAGCTCAAGCGGCCCCAACAGGGCGCATACGAACCCTCTACTTTAGTCCTGGGCACTTTAGTGCAAGAAGATGCATACTCGTATGTCTGATTTGCAACCAACACAGCGAACGATCATTTCTTAATTGAGCTTAAGGTTGAAGTTTGTGGTTTCGCTTTAAATACTATCAATATAAATATTTCGAATTTTGCAGGTTAGAATATTCCGGGTTATCCATTTAGTGATTTCGAAACCGGCGGTCTGGCAAGGCTATCAGCTGTTAAATGCCTGTCATCTGAAGTGTTATTTATTTAATGAGAGGTTTGCCATTTACGAATATGGATCGTTTAACAGCCGAAGAATGCGTAGAAAAAGTCAAAAGTGGGTACTTTTCGTGCATTACGGGGTGATTATGGTCGTCATAATCGACGTACTGTGCAAGAAATTGGCAAAATTATAAAGCAATTTGAAGAGATTGGAAGCGCTACAGAAAATATCGTTTCCGTTAGTGAAAGATATTACAAATATCAATTCAGAGCACTATGGCCGTATGATAACTGTTTTTTTTTTTTGGCCTGAAATTGAAGACGATGCCACGAGCCATTGCATGCAAGTTTCCAGAAAGCGTAATTTCACGTTTTGGCGACGTCAATTTGCCACCAATATCATTCGATTTGACGCCGTTAGACATAGACTACGCCAAAGACGTATAATGTATACGCGTATAATCCCCAAGCGTTGGAGCATTTGAAAACCAACATTCGTCAAGTTATCACTGAGATAACGCCCGAAATGTGCGAAAAAAGTGGTCGAAAACTACTTTAAAAGGATCCACTGCTGCAACCTATCCAGAGGCGGCCATTTAAATGATATTGTATTTCGTATGTACATATAAAAGTTTCATCGAAATCTTAGCTTTATGTGTGTTTTTAATATTTCACTTTTGAAACGGAAAAATGGATAACTCGGTATTAGATCTTGAAGACAGCATTATGAACACGCACAACATAACATTTGACAATTTTCAACACTTTTTCGCACTTTTTCCATGATGGCATCGCGAAATCCTAACTATTTTTCTTTGATGTTTCGATCTTCATGCTTAGGAAATACTTTAACAAATCGCAGTCTGACGTTTCGAATTGTGTGCAAAATGTACGCCTAAGGTTGTCAGCTAATGACAACTTAATGCGCGCAATGTGCGAGTCACGGACACGTCGTACCAGTCAATCATTAATTTTCATGTGCGGGCATTAATCGTGTTGCTTTCTCATGAACCGAAGCACAAGAATACATTTTTCTTTCTAATAACGTGGAAATCGATTTGATCAACTTGCATGATACTGGTCTCTCTCTTTCTCAGCATTAAAACACTCTGGAACTGATAAGCATAAGTTCTGCATCAAATTGGAATGAAAACTTGCTTGTAATTGATGAAATGCAATTCAAAATAGATCATTATTGCAAAAACCGCTCAAATAACGGTCAATTCGGCAACAGGAGCATATAATTATAGTCCGGCTGGTACATCTAGATACATCTATGAAATTTTTTATGTTGTTATCATTTTTTTAACGCAGTGTTGGAGTCGTAAAAACAAAATCGACTCCAACTCCTACTCACGCGGGTTGTGGTTGATACCAAAATCGCTGGTAGAGACTTTGTGCTCGAACGTGGAGTTGCATTGCAACCGGGTGCTACAGACCCATAGAGTAGCAGAGGTGGTAAGACAGGCCTCTCCTCCGCCAATGGGGATTATGTTCTACACTAGCATAATCAATTTGGTATCTCCTGGCTGCGAAGAAAGGCTTGACAAAATTGTCGGTAGTACCAAAATTGTCAGCCCCTTTTCCTAGATGGCCCAAGTTTTACTTGGCTATCCCAGGGGGGGGCGTTGGCAATCACATTGTAATATGTCAGTGTGTCGCACACCGTGGGTAAGGCTTCCACGGCGAGACTCATGTTAAACCTGCGTGGACTTCCAACTCCTACTCTGATTTCCAGAAAATCTGCTAAACTAATATTTCAAAGGTCCGAATTCAACTGCGACATCACAACCCTGATTTTCACAAATCCCTAATGGAAATTATAGCCGTCCATATAATCTACCCGAGCTGTAGTCCTTCCCCCTTAATTTTTCTTTACAATGGCTTTTGTTTGTTACAGTCAGTATAGAGACAAATTCTTATCATACATTTTTTTATTTCAAATATAATCAGACATAAACCTAAAATAAATCTTCAACAGCAACTAGCAGCAGAATGTGAATGTCAATAACAGAAGATCTATTTAAAGCATTCAACACTCGATCATTTCTGTCTGTCAACATCTCAAGCGAAACGTTATTACATTCATTCGAAAGCTCATCTTACAGCCTAAAGCAAACATAATGATATACAATCACAAAGAATTTTACATACAATGAATGCATTGGAGCTGAAATCATTTTTACTTGGATGCAAAGCGTATTCGACTTTTAATGTTGACGACCAATTAATGGTCTATTTTGAAATTGGAAAACAATTTAAACATTTTTCAATTGAAATGACCTACAATAAAATGCAATCGAAAAAGCCCAACTACTAATCGTGGAATTACAGTAACTCCATAAATATTTTTTACAGCATTGTGCGGCGCCTAGCCTGAAAAAGCCTTCGATCAAGAATGGAACCCGAATATGACAGAATAACCCAAAAGCAAAAAAACATCTCTCGAGTGGAACAGGGATCGGATGTGAAACAAACAATTGTCTATACAAAAGATAATGTAAGTATGACGAGAGCGGGGAAAATGGCACATTTTTGTACATGAAGCAAAAAGTATGGCGCTGGTTAGTGTTGGGTGGAAAATTTGTAAACAAAAAACAACAGGAAATCCATGATTCGTACGACCACGCTTTCTAACGTTTCTTTGTTGATTTATCATTACCATTTCAATTTTTAACACATTTACATACCTCTGATCTATGTTTCCTAGACATTTTCTGTCACTACCAGCAGTACCGACACCGACACTGTTCGCGAAAAATGGGGCAAAGAAATTGAGTTTTTATTCTCCTGCATTGCGTTGTCGGTGGGCTTGGGCAATGTTTGGCGTTTCCCCTTTATAGCTTTGGCCAATGGTGGCGGAGCATTTGTGATACCATACGTTATAGTATTGCTGCTAATTGGTCGTCCGATTTACTATATGGAAGTGCTATTGGGACAATTTTCTAGCCGTGGTTGTATAAAATCTTTCGGAATGGTGCCTTTGATGAAAGGTAAATAATTGATAATATTTTGATGGTTCTTAAACTAACCATCGCCCCACAATTGGTCACAAATCTTAACCATCCGCAATAAATTTTAGGGATCTGAGTACAATTTCGAGTCGAAATCTGTAAAATATGGCATTTGAGTCAACGAATGCACTGTGAATGAAATAGAAACTTTTTTTGTAGAAAATCATCCAGAAACACAACGTAAATCATTTATACAGTCCCAAATATCTTCTCGCAAACATTTTGAGCAAACAGGTACTGGTATGCATGGTACGAAAATTTAAATTTTGCGCGTAGTAGTTGATATAATTTCGCTATAAATTACTTAGTCGTCAACGATTTATATTCGCCAAATTAAAGACCCGAATATATTGAAGAAAATGGGGTGTACGAATTTGAAACGAAGAGTGTGACTGTCTAATACGGCAAAACTTCTATGAATTCATGGCCGAAGAGGGTGCTCCTGTACAGATTATAAGTTTTTCTGGGATGACATTGAGCGACACAAAGTCTTTGGTCAAAGGTTGGCAAAAATGTTAGACAGTCGTTTCATACCAAACGAGACGGTGGCAGGATGTCAGCCTACGAGAAAAAACTGCACTAAGCACGACTAGTATTATTTTGGGAAGAGATTAACAAAAGTGGTCTGTTTCATCAAACAAAGAATCTGTCCATTTGCAATGCTGCGCAAAAGTTGCAAGCTACAACTTTAGAGCAGTGGGATGATGTTATCTACCTTGACTACGTCGTTAAAATTTAATGATTTCAGGTTAGAAATTAGGTAAAGATTAATGTTTGCTAGTATTTAATGGCAAAGACGTCCTTCGACGAACTAAAATCCAACCTTACTGTACGGTCCAGAATCCTTGGACGCAAGAGAATAAATTAATTAATCGATTTGAGCGAATGGATCAAAACACACAAGATAAAGATATACCAGAAATACTTAGACCATGAACTCGATGAACGATGCAGAAAGGATCAATCAAGACTCCGTTGGCAGACCTAAGCTCCTGAGGCTCTATCAATTGAAGAAGGAACTCAGAAGACAGAAGCACTTAATATTATTTTATTTGTCAGTTCTGTAGTAGCTTAAGATGCCATTTAAACACGCCGACAATTTTGGCACTACGAGGGCGGTCACAAAGCTAGTCAGCCTGACGTCTAGATGATACCAGTAGTTTGAAAAAAAAGAGACAATCTTATAAAACACATATTTTAAGTTTCAAGGCGCTACGTTGTTTAGTATTTTTATTTGAGCCATCAAAAGTAAACAATCTCAGTGAATTTGTAAGCATGGGAAAAATTGGTCACCGTCATGTAATTCAATATTTCCATTTGAAAGGTCTCAGCCCAACCAATATTAAAACCGAGCTAGATCCTACTCTGGAGTCCGGGTAGTCTGCACCTTCGCTTACGACTGTAAAATATTGGGTAGCACAGTTTAAATGAGGCCGCACTAGCTGCCAAAATGAACACCGTCGTGGTCGAATAGTTGAGGTGTCCACGCCAAGCACGCTCAAGAAAATCTACAAAATGGTTTGGATGATCGTCAGCTGAAGATGCGTGAGTTAGCTGAAATGATAGGCAATTCAAAAAATGCTATACATCGTATTTTGACCGAAGATTTGAAGATGAGAAAGCGCATTTGACTAAAAAGAAAGTGCTGTTTCATCGAGACGGTGGTCCAGTTCACTAAACTAACTAAAGTTCGAATTGTTTCTTCAAACAGAGGCATGCAAGTGGCTAGGGCCATGCCCACGGACTCCAACTCGGCTGGAGTCTGTAAAGTTGTCATTAGTCTTGCCAACTCGTCTGCTTTACAGTTCCCTAGAATGTCCCTGGGGTCCTGCACCCACATAAGGTGAATGTTGAAATGCTGAGCCATCTCGTTAAGAGATCTGCGACATTTTAGGGCTGATGTTGAGTTCAGGAAGACAGAATGTAGAGATTTAATGGCAGCTTGACTGTCAGAGAACATGTTGGTCCCCAACGTGGTGAGAACGTTATACTTAAGTCATTCTGCCACCTCCTTAATGGCCACAATTTCGGCCTAATAAATACTACAGTGATCAGGTAGTCTTCGTGTTATAGTTAGCCCTAGGTCTTTGGAGTAGACCCCGAAGTATACCTGATTATTTAATTTTGAGCCGTCAGTGTAGAAGTCGACATACAGTCTTATACAAGGAGTTCTACATTTCAATGTTAATCTATCTGGTATAAGTATGTGATACTTTTTGTCGAACAGTGGTTCAGCCAGAGTGTAGTTAATGGTGCCTGTTATGTCAGGCACCATATTAAGGATCACACTGTGGCAGATGCGGCAATTTGCATAATAATTATGTCCAGGTGTAGTAAATGCAAAATAACATTTAAGTTGTGTGGAGGGCACCAGTAATGCACAGACTAGCTATCCTTTGGACCTTGCGCATTATCCTACAGTATGTGGACTTCTCCAGAGTCTTCGCCCAGACGATAACCCCATACAACATTATCGGTTTTACCACTGCAGTATACAACCAGTGAATAATGCGAGGCTTTAATCCCCATTGTTTCCCTATTGTCCTCTTGCATGCATTAACGCCACTGTGGCCATTTTCGCCCTGTCCAAAATGTTGAGTTTGAAATTCAGCTTCTTGTTCAATAATACACCAAGGTATTTTGCACAGTCTGCGAAAAGAATTTCAGTACCTTCCAGGGAGATAGGATCCATAGGTGAAATCTTGTACTTCCTGGTCAACAGAACCAATTTGGTCTTGTTTGGATTTACTCCAAGACCTTTTTCCCCCGCCCACTTCGTTACAACGAGAAGGGTTCCTTTAAAAATGTCTGTGAGTGTTCCTAAAAACTTCTCCCTAACTGCTATTGCTATATCGTCTGCATATGCGACAACTTTGATGCCAGCCTCCTCTAAAGAGAACAGTATACTGTTCAGAGCGAGGTTCCATAGTAGGGGGGATAGAACACCACCCTGGTGTGTTCCCCTACTGACAAATCTGTTCAGGTCCGACGACCCCCTGATACGTCTCTTTGTAGGAAAATCGTACACTAGCCTCCTAATACTGACGTCTACTCCCAGGTTGGATAGTGCTGCAACTATCACATCGGGAGAAACGTTAATAAACTCCCTTCCTATATCTAAAAAGTCTACCAAAGTGTACTCCTTGACGGCGAATGAACCTTTGGTAAATACGACCAAGTCGCGCAAGGCAGTCTCAGTGGAATTATCCTTGCAGTAAGAATGTTGTCTATCCGACAGCAGCTTCTGGTCTATGCTCGTCCTAAGGTAGCTGTCAATGAGTCTCTCCAGTGTTTTGAGGAGAAACAATGACAGGCTGATCGGTCTAAAATCTTTTGGTCCCATATGGGAGGTTTTTTCGGCTTTGGGAATAAAGACCATCTTGGTCTCCCTCCACATAGCAGGGATATAAGTTAAGTCGATACAGCCAATATAGAGTTCGTGAAACCGTGGAATCAGCGTATCAGCCACCGGTTGAAGTTCACCCGGTGAAATCATGTTCAGTCCGGGTGACTTGTAGGATTCAAAACTTCTAATTGCCCATGCTATTTTGGGTTTGGTTACGATTTCCCTGGCAAAAGCAGACGTTTGGTTTCCCGTTTCGGGAACTACCAAGAAAATGAGTACCCAAGAGTAACTCCAGTGATTCTTCACTGGATGTTGTCTAATCACACTGCGTTAAACTGAGTGTAGATGCTATTGAATGTCGCTGGAAAAAGTGTATCGAGCTAAAAGCAACATTTTTCCCAACTTTTTTGTGTTTCTTTTTTTTTTTTTGTTAGGTCGACTAGTTGTGGAACCGCGCCCGTTTGATTAATAATTAGATATGCCCTCGTGTATTCAAACTTACTTCAATCTCAACACTTGCCGGTAACACTTTCACGTGTTGAACGTCCATTAATAATCTCTAAAATTGGTTTTCAGATTTCCCAGTGGACACAAAGTTGTTGAGAAACAAAAGTTATTTTCTGTACCATCTATAGAAAGAGCTAAGAATTAAATTAAAAAAGAAGGAAAGGAAGCATACGATTTCCCATAATGGCATTAAAAATACTTGGAAATACACGACAGACGAATATGCTAAAGCGACATCACTGAGAAATTATTTTAATAATTAAGAAATGCATCTAATGAAAGTCCCTCTCGTTTGTAATATTTGTTTTTTTTTTTTCTTGTACTTCAATTTTGTATCACTCCCCGCGCATTCAATGTTCGTTGCTTGTTATAAATCAGAAATCCCATTTTTTTAAAAGTCTAACATTTTTCCTTTTTTTAAGTTTATGAAGATCCATAACTTTGTACAACATAAACTAAAAATATTTCTTAACTTTCCTTTTAGGCATCGCTTATGGTCAAGTTTATGCCACAGCTTTGGCTACCACCTATTATGCCAGCATCATGGCTCTGACCATAAAATATTTAATTTCTTCCTTTTCCGAACTGCTGCCATGGACTTATTGTCGCGAAGAGTGGGGTTCCACGTGCATCTCAACGTCGGATATGTCACAGTTGCAGCAGCCGAATGCAACAGGTGTCGGCAAGAGGGTAACATCAGCCGAGCTATTCTTCACGAATACGGTATTACGAGAACCCGACAGTTTATCTGAGGGAGTGGGCACACCCAATTGGGATCTGGTGCTATGTTTACTGGCTGCCTGGCTGATAATCGCTGTGATTTTAATCAAGGGCATAGGAAGTTCAGGCAAAGCTTCCTATTTCCTGGCCACATTCCCTTACATGGTGATGGTTGTGCTTCTGTGTCGTGCCCTAACATTGCCGGGGGCATTTGATGGCATAATCTACTTCCTCAAACCGCAGTGGGATCAGCTGTTGAATCCAAGTGTAGGTTCCCAACCATACAATACAAATAGGTTTTATTTCAACTTGCTCCTCTGTTCTCAGGTTTGGTACAATGCCATAACTCAAATGTTTTTCTCCTTGGCCATTTGCTTCGGTACACTGGTCATGTACGCCTCATTCAACAATTTTCGCAAAAATGTTTACAGGTAAGCAAAAGAGGCAACAGTAGCAGTTGCCATAAACATCTTTCTTTATGTAGTTCATAAATGTTCATGGTTTTTATTGACCTACTTTTTTTGTTTACTTTTAGAGATGTCATTATCATTACGAGCGTAGATTCCTTAACATCCACTTTGGCTGGCTGCATTATATTCGGTATTTTGGGCAATCTAGCCTATGAAACTCAGAGTTCGGACATAGCCAGTGTGGTAAAGGGAGGCGCGGGTTTAGCGTTCATATCGTATCCAGAAGCTATAGCGAAATTTAAATTACTGCCACAAGTATTTGCCGTCTTATTTTTTCTTATGCTTTTGGTTTTGGGCATAGGCAGTAATATTGGCATGGCCTCGTGTATAACGACGGTGATCAAGGACCGTTTCACCCACCTGCCTCATTGGCTGTTGGCCACATCAGTGGCAGTGGTGGGCTTCATTTTTGGCTTAGTGTACATTACACCGGGTGGCCAATACATATTGAATTTGGTGGATTTCTTTGGCTGCTCATTCATAGCGTTATTTTTGGCCATTGCCGAACTAATAACAGTTGGATGGATATATGGTAAGAGAGACGTGCTATAAGTCGAGGCTATGTAAAAATTGAGATGTCAAGGGACGCTGGTTCTGGTAAAGATTATTAGTTACCTTATGGTTCCCTGCGGAATTAAAAAAACCTGAACTGTAAATGGGAGACCATCCTATATGCAATAAAACCATATGAATATGAACTATGTAAGATGACCAGCTAGGTCAGCTCTCCTAAGTAATCAAATTCATAAATTTATGAGCTAACGGTCGCCAGGCAACGTTGATACAGATGATGTCGCGTAGTAAGAGAGCTTTTTAATGGATACGCTTATGGTTATAACGTGAAGCCTCCTGCTCATAACTGTTGCCCACTTGGCTGCTCTTAATCGAAACTATTGAAAATCTCCTGTATGGCTGCCCGAGGGGATTCAGGTTGATCCTATGTGGCGTGAGATTACGAAGTCTTACTCGTTCATTTCTTTATTTCTCTTAATTTGTTGATTTTCTTACCCCCTTTTTGTTTGTCTTAAGGGAATCGCATCATTTATGTAGATTTCCAATTGCACTACAGTATTTTCAATTGAAAATAAAAATTCATTTGAAATTCATTTGAATTGAAAATGAAAATTCATTTGAAAAAAAAAGAATTTTCATTTAATATTGAAAATAGATCGATTTAAGTTTTTGTTTGATATTGAAAATAATTGAAAATGTAAATTTATTTTTAATTTTGAGGAAAGAATAAATGAAAAGCAGATTTTAAGTTTAGTCTTTTAGAAAAAAAAGTCAGCAGTTCCTTTTAATATTGGGAAATAATCAGCTGAAAATTCAAATTTCTGTTACATATTATATTAAGGAAGTGTTTTCCCATACCTACATTGGATTTTATCTATATATTTATTTAGTAATACCAAAGCTTTCAAGAATGAGAAGAAAACTAATATTAATATTTTGCAATTGATTGGAAAAAGAACCTATAAAATTTAAAATCAAATTAAAAATAACATTTAAGTTGATAATTTATGTTATAATTTCAGACTGGTTTATTATTGTCAAATATAAAATTCTCAATTTCAATTTTATCTTTTCCAATGTCAAATGAAAAATTTCATTTATTATTAATCATTTCTCAATACAAAATAAAAAACCTGAATATTAATCCATCTCTTCTCAATATTGAAAAAATTTTCTTTGATTGGATTTGATTGATTTTCAATTGATGATTTCTCAATACAAAATCAAAGTTTTTAATTTCGGTTTAGCGTTTCCCAATATTAAGTGATATTTTCAATACTCAATTGATATTCTCTCAACTTTAAAAAATTTTCATTAAAATATATATTCTCAATTTCAATTGATATTTTTCATATATTACACGAAGAGCTCCAAATAAGAATTAGATTAAAACAGTGATAGCGAACCGAACTAGCATGTATTCTTAGCTTTACCTGATGTAACCTTACCTTCACCCATTTTTTATTCGTTTTGAACTTTTCAGGTGTTAAACGCTTTTGCCAGGACATTGAATTTATGTTAGGCATTAAAACGGGTCTTTATTGGCGCATTTGTTGGGCTCTAATTACTCCTGGATTGATGTTTTTAGTTCTCATCTATACACTGGTCACATTAGAGCCTTTAAAATACAAAGATTCCACCTATCCTGCGAATTTTTATGCTGGTGGTTGGATAATGTGGGCTATAGGAGTGGCTCAGCTACCTCTGTGGGCTTTGTACACAATTTACAAACAAGAGGGCTCATCGTTTAGAACGGTACGTTTTAGATGTGTAATTTACCCCATTAACAATTCTTAGTAATTAAATGTCTGTTTAGAAATTAATCAAATCCCTCAAACCCTGTCACAACTGGGGTCCCTCGCAACCCAAACTTTTGGAAGAATACTTACTATGTCGAGAAAATTTGCAAACTCAAGGCGGTTTCCAAAAAGCACCACAAAATTTATGGTCCCGGTTTCGAGAGAACATTTTTCATTAATATTTAAGTACAAAATATTTAGTAAAAATTATTTTGAATTTCATAAATTGTATTTATTGTGTTAATGTTAGGCATTTTGAGTTTACTTACTAAAATAAGCTTAGTTGAAAATATTTTATTTTGATTTTGATAATCTACTTACTTAGTAATGTTAATTGTTTTGATTCAAAATTTGTTTCATATTCTTGGTTTTTCTTTGTTTCTCTTCCTTTCATATTACTTGCATAGATGTAAATTTCAATTACGCATTTTGTTGTTATACAATAGCTAATGTAAAATTCATAATGTTGCCATGCTTCAATTTGAAGTATTTAAGCGAGTTTACCTAATTTTGTTAATAAATTTTTTGGGATTTTTGTTATGCTTATTATTCTGAATTTTGTTAAAATTAAGCATTTGTCTTTTTGTATTTTTAATTAAATATGTGCATATGTTTTGTTATTGCTTTTATTATATTATTTTTGAAATTAGCGCCGATTTTTATTATATTAAATTAAAGTAGTTTTTATATTTTTAGTTTTTTCCCATAACTTTTGTCTTTAAGGGGTTGTGTTTTTTCATTTTGTATATGGTTTGTGTGAGTATTTTTAAGTATCACAGCATTTATTTAGTATTTTTTTTTTTTTAATTTACTTTTCTATTTTCTTTTGTTATAAATTGAATTTTGTAATTTTAAATTTTACGGACTTTTGGTGAATAACACAGTGATTTGATTGGCTCCAACTTAAGGAAACAAATTTACAGTTTTGTTTAGGCAGTACGTGGATGGGATTACATTACAGTACTTCTGTTCTCACTGAAACAATTTAAATCAATAGCATAATAACAAGTTGCTATCTAAGAAGCCTTCGTCAGTTTCGAATAAAACTTATTCCGGGTCAATTAAGCTTCAACATTGTGTTTCTAAACTTGGCGTATATGAAAATGAACCAATTATTACAATAATTTTCCTAAAGCTACTGGCCAACGTCTTCGATAAGGTTTTAGAATTAATCACGTGTTTGAAGTACAAAGAGAGAATAGAAATGTCAAAAAGGAAAAGTATACTGTCGATAAAAGACTGTTTAAAGACATATAAAAATTAATTTTGGCTCCAAATCAATTGCCTTCAATGTACCTATAGTATAAAATTTTCATATCACTGAAATACAAATATGCCCATAATTCGAAAACACGAAAAATTCTAAAACGTAAACAGGCCTACAGCTACAGCGCGAACTATTTAGTCGTGAAAAAAAAACTAAATTTCAGCTGCATAGAAGTACCTTTAAAATAGCACCTATTTTCAAGACGTTAAAATAACAAATCACTAAACACAACTATTTGAATCTCTCCTTGACACTATGTAAATAGTATCAGTTATTCCACAATCCCTAAAGAGTCCAAACATCGTTCATTTTCGTCATTGGATGTATCTTCTCTCATTATTAGAATTTTTGATAGGTGGCTATATGCGGAACTGAACCCGCCATCATGCGAACAAAATTCACTTGTTCTAACTATCGCATCACGGTCCGTCACGTTTGAAGCATAAAAGTATCTCAAAATCAACCAAATTTAAAAAAACTTACCTCTGCAAAGACTGATCTCAAAATGTTCAGATTCTCAAAAATTTTGACATTCCTTCCTTATTTAAAGGCAATATACGGCATTGCATAGAATTGGAACAAAACGTGACAACTCCTAATTGTGCGTGGGGTTATTAGAAAATACCGAAAGTATCCATTGTAACAGAAAAATCTGATTAAGTCGAAAAATCATTTTAGTGTGATAATATGATAATAATGATAAGCCCGCCCATCTGGATATGGATCGGTACAATGTTTTCTACAACCGAACATGAACCGCAGGTGGTACAAGTGGGTAAAATCAATTAAGTAGGAAAAAAAACTTTCACGTAAAAGTATTATATGAACTTTTTCACTTTTTTCGGCAATTAAAGGTTATAAGTATTGCAATTAAAGTTATACGAATTCTTACTAGAAAACAAAAATAATTGATGAGTCAATACTTCTTCCAGCAATTCATAATAATGTGATTCTGCGGATCCAAAAAATGTGACGATTTTTGATTAAGATAAATTGTGAAAAATGAAAAAATTACATAAATCCAAATAACTCGCTATGCTACTGAACTATGAAGTGTTTTCCCCGCATATCTTAGAAGAAAACCTTTTTCCAATCAAAATCATTCCACCACTGAACTGCTGAATGACGGTAGTAGACAAGTATTTGCTTACACGAACATCACACATAATTAAAGCGACTTACGCGCCGCCTATAGTATATCAATGGTATTATTCCACAAATATTATCCGTAACATATTAGCAACATTTCATCGCAAATAAATAAAGGGTACGGGAGACTATATAGACAGACAGATACATGGTGTCTATTCACAAATGGAAAAGTTTGATAATAAATTGTTTTGTAAATTGTTAACGATTCGCGGGCATTCAGAGGCGTATATGTAAGTAAACTAACATAACTTATACTCTAATTCCAAGGCCGACAAACTAAATTCGATTGATTATATTATATATACATTTGAACAACATGTTGTAACGAACAATAGACTCATTGCATATTCAGAACTTAAACCAACAAAATCATTGCGTATTCATGCACATTTGTTGTAAAAGCAAAATTGTTACCGATAATTTTTTGAGAATTTGCAGAAAATTTATACGAATTCGTTCGAACAGTGAAATGTTATCATGAAACATTCAGTATGTACAAATCGTGGATTTTTTTTATTTTTGACTTCTTGGCTATGTAACCCAATAAAATCCTGATCCAACTTGCTATAGTTTCTGAAACAGCAAACCACTAATCACATTTACATTCATAGAATGATCGATATTTTCACGGTCATAGGGATATCATCAAGACATTTTTTATTCATAACTGATTGACATCGACTCGCTGGACATGTCCTTTCACCCTGATATTGGTAAATCCAATACATCCATCCAGAACGTGGACTTTCGCTAGAATGCACCAGCGCAAAAATCTTTCGACAATAACCTTAATGGACTGCAGTAATATGATGACCAAGACTAGAAGAACCAAGATATGGAAGGATTAATCAGAGAACACGTGTAGAAGATCGAATAGTTCTGTGGAATTTGGATTGCCTCTCAAGATAAATAATGTCACTTATCAGCAATGTTAATTAGTCATTAATGCCAGTGTCTGCAATTTTCAAATAAATGGATTGCCACAATAGATATTTTTCGTAATTTTTCAGAATAAAATTTGTTGCTCATAAAAACTATTTTTGGAAAAAATCGATAATCTTGATCTTTTTCTCAAAGTATTAAATAATCCTTGATATGGACATGGTGTTTAATAGGTTTTTCGAAAAGCTTTCCAATGACGCACTGAATCATTTCAATATGTTTCAAATCATTACAGGTAGGCCAAATAACTTCCACCCATTTGGAAGCTGGTAGCTTGATCAGCTTAGACCTGTCGTGGGGATCCGCCAGTCTCGCAAGGCTGTCAGCTGTTGAATACCTGACATCTTAAGTGTTATTTATTTAATAATGGTTTGCCATTTACGAATATGGATCGTTTAAAAACGAAGAACACGTAAAAATAGTTAAAACTTGCTACAAAATCGTAGATACTTTTCTTGCATTACGGGGTGGTTATGGTCGTCATAATCGACTAATATTCCTAAAGGAAGCTATCTCTAACAATCTGCTAAACAGATTATCTCATTTAGTTGGTAGAGACGGTTTCCATGTAGTGTCCCTGCGCAAAGGGAAGGTGCTGGAGACAAAAGTTCAAACATATACAGAAGAAAAATATCGTGAAGTTTCCAAATTTTTTGACCAGGAACGTAAGAATTACTATACTTACCAACTCAAAAGCTCTAAGGGACTAATAGTTGTAATCAAGGGCATTGAAAGCAACGTTCCCATACAGGAAATAAAGGAGGCTGTTGAAAACGAGGGTTACGAAGTGAAATCCATTCACAATATACTCAACAAGTTCAAGGCTCCTCAGCCCATGTTTAAGGTGGAAATAGCGTTTGACTATGCCCACATGAAAGGAAAAAAATGAACCCCACCCAATTTACAATCTCAGATATCTGCTTCATCGCAGAGTATCAGTTGAGGAACCGCTAGCGCGCAAAGACCCCCTTGGGCATACTAAAGCTTACTGCAAATTACCATCCGTACGTGTGATATGCGGAAGTATTCATGAAACTTCATAATGCAAGTTACTAAAAGCAGATCCCAGTCTGAAGAAATGTGGAAACTGTGGAGGAAACCATACAGCTAATTATAGAGGTCGCCCCGTGTACATAGAACTAAGGAGGAAGCTCTCTCATAGAAGGCAGGAAACTCCTCAGTTTCAAGTGCCAGAGTTTGGGTGTATCCCAAATCCAGTTCCATCAGTCTCAAATGTCAATTCAGCAACGACGACTCAAATGACGTATGCACAGTCTCTGAAAAATCAGGTTCCTCAAGCTCCCCCGCAGAAAAACAATATTGAAACCTCAATCGAATCCCTCATAAAAACTATGAATAATTTCATGACAAATATGCAGGGGATTATGCAAGAAATGTTACGAAACCAGAATATGCTCATTCAAGTTTTATTAACCAGAAAATGAACTCTATAAGAATTTGTTACTGGAATGCCAACGGACTCACCCAACATAAGAATGAAGTAGAGTATTTCTTGAGATCCCGAGATATTAACATTCTCTTAGTCTCTGAAACTCATTTCTCGTTAAAAAATTGCTTCCGAATAAATGGATACTCAACCTACGATACAAAACATCCCAGTGGCAGAGCTTGTGGAGGAACAGTTGTAATAATTAATGATCAGGTAAAGCACTTCCCTCTACGCGAATATAAAACTGATCACATACAAGCCACTTCAGTTGCACTAACTGTATTAAACACAATAGTTTCTTCCACATACTGCCCTCCCAAATATGTTATAAGCGACGACCAGTTTTCACCCTTTTTCTCTACTCTTGGTGACAAGTTTATAGCAGCCGGAGACTACAATGCTAAACATACCTTCCGGGGGTCTAGACTCGTCAACCACAGGGGCAGGCAATTGCTGAATGCTATATCGAGTTCAGGCCTAAAAGTTTTGTCTGGAGGTGAACCAACATACTGGCCCACGGATCTTAATAAAACCCTCAATCTCATAGATTTTGCAGTTATGAAGAGCATAACAAAAGAACACATCATCGTTACTCCTTCCCTCGACCTCTCATCAGACCACTCCCCCACAATTCTCACAGTATTTAACATTCCCTTGAACCCGGAAATCTCTTATCATTTTCCAAACAGGCATACAAATTGGTTGAGATACAAGATGTACATAAGCTCTCATCTGTGGCAAAACTTTTCTCTGAAAACACCAGATGAAATTCAGTCTGCCATCAACGTCCTCACTACCACAATGACAACTGCCGCAAACTTGGCAACACCGCACAAGGTCTATGCTAAAACAAAAACTTACTCCTCAAGTCATATTGAATCCCTAATCAAAGAGAAAAGGAAAGCGAGAAGACGATGGCAAAAGCACAGATCTCACTACCTCAAAACTGAGGTCAACTCTGGATGAAAAAAAAAGAAATCTCCGAAGCCCGCTACTTATCTCGTCTAAGGAGCCACACAAAACACTAACTATAGCCTGTACAAGGCCACAAGGCAACTACAGCGTCCTATAATACAGGAGTTTCCAATACCGATGAAAGATGGAGGATGGGCAAGGAGTAGTGATGAAAAAGTGAAAGAATTTGCTGATCATCTGGAAGAAGTATTTACTCCTAACGATACAATCTCTCGTGTGAATCCAACGATCATTAGCCCAATGGTCACAAATCCAATGAAAATAAGTCTATCTCTCTTAAAGAAAAATGTTCTCTCGTTGAAAATAAATAAATCTCCTGGACACGATAAAATAACAGCGAAAATGATTTCAGAACTCCCCCACAATATTCTTAAATTAGTTTTATTTATATTTAATGCTATACTTCGAATTGGATACTTTCCTCGATCATGGAAGCTGTCTGAAATAATAATGATCCCAAAACCTGGAAAGGAACTGTCACAAATTACATCCTATCGACCCATAAGTTTACTCTCTATTTTATCTAAACTGTTTGAAAAGATCTTTCTGCAAATGTTGTACCCCCATATTGAAGCAAACCATGTAATACCCAGGCACCAGTTTGCGTTTCGCAAGGGTCATGGAACGACAGAACAAGTACACCGTATAGTAACCCAGATCAGAAAAACTTTCAAAGATCGGAAATATTGATAAAGTGTGGCATGAAGGCCTTATTCACAAAATAGTCTCTTTTCTACCGGCAAATACCCACAAGCTCCTGGAGAGCTATCTGAAGGATCGATCTTTTGTAGTAAAATCGAAAGACTCTGTTTCAACTCAAAGAAAAGTTTCAGCAGGAGTTTCGCAGGGCAGTATACTGGGCCCCATACTATATACCATCTACACCTCTGACATGCCTGTTCATTCCCTAATTCAAACCTCAACTTTCGCTGATGACACTGCATTCATGAGCACTAGCAGTTGCCCACTAATGGCTTCTAGACAACTGCAGTCTCATATACATACATTAGAATCTTGGCTCGGAAAGTGGAAGATAAAAGTAAATGCCACTAAGAGTGTACAGGTTACATTCTCTCTTAGACAGAACAATTGCCCAGCCCTCACTATTCACGGTAGTACCATACCCGTTCATAACCATGTGAAATATTTGGGTATTCACCTTGACCGACGTCTCACCTGGAAAAATCACATTGACTCAAAAATAATACAATTGAAATTAAAAATGGCTCAACTCCACTGGCTTATTGGCTCCCAGTCTACTCTAAGTTTGGAAAATAAAATCACCATCTACAAAACCATATTGAAGTCAATATGGACATACGGCATCCAGTTGTGAGGAACGGCATCGGCTTCTAACATAAATAAGCTACAGAGAAGACAATCAAGAATACCGCGCCAAATTTGTGGTGCCCCATGGTATATTAGGAATGATTTAATATAAAGATTTAAACATTCCTTATATTTCCGAGGAAATAAAAAAATTAAGCAGGTCATACATATCGAAGTTGTCCTCCCACTCAAACCCATTCGCTCAAAACCTTCAAAATTTTCCCGGTCATATACGGCTAAGAAGAAAGGACACGCTAGACTTGGTCCGGTGATAAACAGTTCTGCTCGCCAAAAACGAGATCCGGCAATGGCAGGATACTTTACTTTAAGATAGGATTAAGATTTGAATACATATTGTAAATTTCGAAAGAAAGATCCAATAAAGAAAATGAACGAAAAAAAAAAATAATAATAATCGACCTACTGTGCGGGGTATTAGCAAGATTACAATGAAATTTGAAGACACTTGAAGCGTTACAGATGTAAGCGGGCCTGTGGATCATCACAATGTACACACTTTCCGAAAATAACGCTTCTGTTAGTGATAATCCGAATTTGTGTCGAATAATCCGAATTTTGTCGGTTCAACTACGGTTCTTACGGCTCATTATGGCACCTTTTTCATTTATATTTGCACCTCCATCTATATAGAGTCAAACTTACGCAACAGTTAAAGACGGCTGACCATTCATAACGCCGTAGATATGCCAATTGGTTGCTACAGCAACAGGATTTCAATGCTGATTTTTCGAACAAAATTTTTTTTCAGCGATGAAGCTCATTTCTCACTCGGAGTTTACGTTAACAAGCAAACCTGTTGCATATGGATCTCGAAGATCCCAGAAGTGATTGTGGAAAAGCCATTGCACCCGGAAAGTGTGACTGTTTGGTGCGCATTATGGTCTGGAGGTGTCATTGACCCATGTTTTTTTGAAGAAAGACGCTGCAGGAAAAGTTACTGCCAATTTACAGCACTATGGCCGTAAGATAAGCAACTTTTTTTGGTTGCTATTGAAGATTATGAACCGGACAGTGCCACAAGTCACACAACACGACCGGTTTTGACCTTATTGCATGAGAAGTGCCGACGTCAATTTGCCACCAACATCATGCGATTTGACGCCGATAGACTTTTTTGTGAGGCTGCGTCAAGGACTATTCACTCGTATAATTACCAAATGTTGGATCGTTTAAATACCAACATTCGTCAAGTTATCACCGAGAACGAAAACTACATCAAAAGAATCCACTGTTACAACCAATCCAGAAGCAGTTATTTATATTACATCGTATTTCGTGCGCAAGGTCCAAGGATTGTGATGAAATAAGTTTCATCGAAATCATAGTTTTATGAAACCGAAAAATGGATAACCCATTATTATAAGATTGGCTTAAACGGCTTTGCAAACTACTCTGAAAATTTTGTAATTTTTAAGGATAATGTTGGAAAACCAATGTTGGACAGCATTTTTTCATTTTATTCGCTCGTCAGAAAGAGCTTTCACATGTTATCAACGTTGTTACGATAAAATACCCAATCTATTGCAAAAATAAATAAATAAATGTATAAATAAATGAAAAAGAAAAACTTTCGACATGAGAAGGACTAAAGATAATCGTCAATATCTAGACCAGCACTGATACGACAACTATTCGATCGAAAATTCATAAAATGAACCAAAGCGTTATTCACTTGTTTATAACTAATTAACTTTACAGTTTACATATCTACTAATTAAAATGTAGAAAATTATACTTAATGGCGATGTCTTCCCATTACACTAAATTTGAAATGACTACAAGTGTTAGCGTAAACAAATCAAAATAAAACTTTGGAAAAAGCGACAAATTCTTTAAAAAAAAACACCTTAAGTATTTCCATTTCCAGTTGAGAAGTTCAATACTACTTATACGGCTTAAATTGCTCTTCTATCACAAAATGAATTTTGTTGTTATGGCATTTCAAATAGGGGGAATTCTCTTTTGAAATTTATGGACTTGATTACGCTATTCGTGTTTAAATTGTTTTGGTTTAGTTTAGTTTATTTTAGTTAGATCTAAATCTTAAAATTATTCAATTAGTTTGTAAGAAGAAAGTAGAGTGAAAAAAGGTTCGTTCATTATTATAAAATTACATGCAATAGTTGTTGTTATTATTATAGTTCTTGTTGCCATTGTTGTTGTTGTACAATTTAGCACTTGACGATTGACAAATTGATTGATTTTAGAGTTTGATTGTTTAGTTTTTGTTTTACATTTTCCATCATTCTTTGTGTATTTGTATTTGTTGTATAGAATATACGAGTAAATTAAAAAGAACAATAAAAAAAAGCTTTAAAGCCTTAATTTTGGTTTGTGAAAACTAGTTGTCGCTTATAAATTTGTATGTTTGCTTTAAAAATTTGAAATTTTTATTACAAATTTGTTTTCTGTTATTACGATCTATATTTAATATTTTATTGTATATTTAATTGATCATGTTTTCTTTGTTATCGTAACTTTCTTACAAGCTTTGAATGGTAATTGAAGATGTTTATTATATTTCAAAATATTTTATATTTATGGTATAATTTTTGCAATGTTTATTTTATGCTAATGTCCTTGTGGATGTTAATTAATTTCATTATGGTCCAGTAAGATATTTTGGGGATTCATCATCATAAGTTCTATATATATAGTAATATATATATATATTTGGAAGAGATTTTGAATATCACTATAGTAATAAATTTCGACTTAGTTTTTTGTTCTATTAATACAAAAAATCATGTGAAATTAATCACCAATTTAAAATTATTAAAGGATATGACTTTACTAGTTGTACTACTCCAATATCAGGTGATACAATTGTCGGTACTTACCCTATCGTAACAATTGCAATGGACACTCAAAATTTATTGTTTCAAATCATAATAGTAGGTTATCCTAATCACGAAATCATATTTCATATCTTTTTTAGTTTGCTTCTTTTTTTTTTGTTTTCTTGATAAAAGAATATTGGTTTCACTTAACTGTAATAAAAAGGTAATTTCGTTATCTTGATTATCACCAACATGAGTATTGTTGTATTTGTTATTTTTTACAATTTATGCTTATGTGTGTGTATGGGTTTCCTAGAGGGAGGATGGAGAAGGACGTGAGGGTGCCAAACTAAAATGCTTGTATTGGTCTATAGAGTCCCGTGTAACCACATAGGCGTGCTCTTAGGGCAGGTATTAAAACGGCAGCTGAATTGATATCCTTTAACAGTTCGGCACATTCGCAGACGAGCAAATACATTTTATCACCTTTTTGCGAGGTACTTTTGTGTAAAGCGATACGTCGTAAACCAGCTGTACGTGGCAAATATCTGCAACGATAGGAAGAGAAAAGGGTGGACAATAAAAAATGTTAAAGTTCAGATTCAGAGCTGCAAGTAAGTTCCAAAACAATCCGATTTTGCACAAGAACATACCAACTTTTTTGCCAGTGAGCCTAACCCAGAACCAAACTTTTGTCTCCATAAAAAAGCCGAATCGCACTAAATTGAGCCACTTTTTTTGTCAAACATGATATGGTTATATTTGACGAAAAAAAACCCGAAATCTTTTACTTTGGTGCAAAAGTGTCAGGGATGGTAAATCGCTACGTTTTTATAAAAAAAAATACTCTGAATTATAGCACCAACATACAGAAGTGAAATTATAAATTTCTCCATTTCACACCTAGAACTTACTTCACTAAAAACAAATAACGTGTTTAAAATTTGACTCAATTAAATTTAACTGCTTGCAAGATATGAAGCTAAAACTATATGGTTTCAGTCATTTATATGGGAGGCACCAGAAGGGGCGTGGTTTAAAGATTTAAAAGATTTAAAATCGAAAAAGTTGGTCAAATTTATTACGGAAGGAACCAGAAGGACTGTGACAATGACGTACATTTTCATTGTGAAATCTTACTTTGGCAAACGCTCAGGGTACACCAAATTTGTCCAAATTTTGTTCAATCATGTAAAAGGTATGAATGTAAAACTGTATTAGCCATTTGTAGGGAAGATACCAGAAGGGTGCGGGAGGTATCAAAAGGTAAGCGTCGATATAACTCATTTACAATCTTCGACTACGGTCTATCTATACATATACATTGGACTATGCCAAGTTTCAAGAAGTTTCATAAAAATTTACTACAGTTATCGTGTCTATCAGCATTTTGGGTGCTTCTTTCCTTCCTTTCTATAAATATTAAAAGTTATATATAGGGTTATCCATTTTTCGGTTTCAAAAGTAAAGTTAAGTAAAGCACACATAAAGCTATGATTTAAAATAAAAACTTTTATTTATAATGCTTTGATCTTGGCATTATGTACGAAATACAATCAATCAATCATTTAAGTGACCGCCTCTGGATTGGTTGCAGCAGTGGATCTTTTTGAGGTTTGAATCACCACTTTTGTCGTAAATTTTAACTGTTTTAACGAGTTCTTCGGTTGTTAAATGATCCATACACGTAAATGGCCAACATTTCACGAAATAAATAACACTTCAGATAACAGGTATTTAACAACTGACAACCTAGCCAGACCGGCGGTTTTTAAACTACTAAATGGATTACCCTTTATGTGCAAATACCTGACTCTTTCAGGACACCAATCAACAAAACAGAATAAAGTGTTTTTCCCCCTATGGAGCAAAATTAAAAGAAACAAAATATTTCTTAAAAAATTAAGTAGATACCACATTTAAAAACTATTGGCAATACTTTTCCTGCGCATCAACATAATGCACCAAAATCGATTGCCTCAAAGTAGGGCACCTCAGGAATTTGAAAATTTTAAAGCGATATAGATTCTTACATTTTTATCTCATTCCTCTAGATGGGATCTTCAAAACACATTGCTTAAACTTGTAATATATAAATTTTTCAAGAATTGTGAAATTCATGGAAGACCTTTTGCAAAAAAAAAAATGGAAGAAATGGCTTCAAATGATCCTATAAAGTTTTTAATTACAAACATTTTTTATTGAAATTTTGCATTTTTAGAGAAATTTACCAAATTATTACCAAAAATAAACTTTTAAAAATTTGCAAAAATTGTATTTGTAATTTCTTCTTTCGATGTATTTCTCCTATTAGGCAAGCAAAAAATTCCCTTTCTCAACGGATCAGGCCATAAAAACCAGGTTTCCGTTTTTTGATACCAGTGGTGCGTTTCGGGAATATATAGGTATGGCTGAAAGTTGATAATTCAATTAAAAATAAGTCTTCTTCGGTCGTAAAAACTCAAATTTTGGAAATGTCCGTTATAAAGTTAACTTTCAGAAAAATACAAATATATTATACATTTCTTAACAAGTGTTTCTTTATATTTATAAAAGAATGTAAACAATTTTGTTATTACTACAACAAAAAAATTGAGAAAAATTTCTTTCCGCTATTAGCAAAAAAGAGAACTAAGGTAGGTAAAAAAACAAAAAATTTTATTTTAAAAGTCGAACAACTTCTAAAGTTAAAATATTTTAACTAGAGGAATACATACAGAAAATTTTTTAAATCGTAAAATCTAAGCAGTTGTATCGTTTTAAAATCTTCAAATTCCCGAGGTGTCCTATTTTGAGGGTTTGTGGCACAGCCCCATTTAGAAGCACACTAGTTTAGAAACGGCAGATTTATTTCAATGTTTTTTTTTTTTTTTAAAACCACCCACTGTGAGCCAGCCACGGATCCTCATAAGCGGACTTGATATTATGATTGTAAACAATTTATCGAATCGCACGCAACTGAAGCATTCAACTTAATGAGAATTCTTTCTTGATTGCACGCACTCGAAAAACATCACAACCATTCACTTATGACAATATTAGACAAATATTATAGATTTTAATTTGTTCCTTCCTTCAAAATAATCAATTTTGTTGAAGCTGTTATAAAAATCTGTGATTTAGTTTCGTTTATTTAGATAGTACTTTAAGTATGGACACTTTTAGTGTGGAAATAGTTTTTGAGACAGCTTAAGTCTTCGCAGTATCGCGTAAGTACGTGCGAACATCGATTATGCACTTTCAATAAGTTATAGGTAAATGTGCTGTGCAAAATCTAAAGTTTTCAAAGCACAATTTGAAAATCGATTGTTCATACTAATACCGACAACATCAAATCATGAAATTATCAAATCATGAAATTACCCGCAATATGTATATTTTATAGTTCTGATTATCAGAAACAATATCGGTTTAAAATGATCAAATGTATTATACTGAATAGGCCACAATGATTATTTTCATCAATTTTTAATTTTAATTTGTTTAATACAAAACTATTTTTAATATAAAAATGTCGATTTTGAAAAAACTCCATTTATTGATTTTCGCATTCGCTCTTGATCAATCTAAACTGATACGATCGGTTTTCAGTAAGGATCATTAATGACCCACTAAAATCACCTTTGGTAAACGCAATTAATAGCAATGAAAATTTTGGCTTGTTGAATCATTAAAACTAAGCTCTGGCGCTAAAAATATTGGAATTTTTCGGGATGACATAACCCATAATTTTTATTAGTACATTTCGGAATAAAAGTAGATAATTTTCATTTTCCTGTATCCAAGTTAAACGACTTTTCAAATTTTCTGATGGAAAGGTATGTATTTACGTTAGATATTTATATCAAACATTAACATTAACCTTTTTACCGACCGACCGACTGATAACGTTGATAACTCTCTAAAAGGACTCTTATATGACCCAAGTCTTCAAAGTAATAGAGAACAGTTGGCTAGAATAGTTACGCCTGATTTTACGTTAATAGCTACAGACATAGTTTCACGAAATTGCACCAAAGTCCGAAATAGTGAGACAATAACAACTTTTAACTTTTTAACGACCAAATTCAGTTTTACCGGAATTGTCACAGTTTGAAATATTTTAAAGCTCATATCTAAGGAAATTAATCGCTAAGAAGTAAGTAATTTTCGTTACATGATGGAAATGTTTACAAAGCAAAAAATGACGCTATACAGAAATTCACTCGATCGATAACTTGTAAAACAGCCGGTTTGGCAAGGCTGTCACCTGTTAAACATCATCGACAAATTCGGTTTATAAGCCACATTTCACTAATAGAAGCGATATTTTTGGTAGAGCGCACATTGCGATGATGCACATGCCTGTAGTAAGTTTTAACTATTTTTACGCGTTCTTCGGTTATTCAACGATCCATATTCGTATAGGCCAAGCCTTTCACTAAATAAATAACATTTTAGAAGGCAGGCATTTAACAGCTGACAACCTTGCCAGACCGGCGGTTTTGAAACCACTAAATGGATAACTCGTTATTACTCGAATTTTTAACAAGATTAACCGAAGTAAATAACTTGTTAAGAAAAATTAAGCTTTAGAAAAGGGGTCATACAATCTCTGGCCATAAAAACTGTTTTATCGGTTTGGACACTATAAAAGTAAATAATAAACAGTAATAAGTAAATAATGCAATTGGAGCTTGTGGCAAAATCGGAATGATGTTGACTTTTTTGTAATTCTTATGAATCCTGCATTCGAATTAAATTTTAAATATATATTATATCCTGCAAGAACCTTCAGTATGAATAAAGATCTCTTCTGGTAAGTTTCAATTTATAAAAAGCAATAAAAAATGTTGTATGTACTTCAGTTTAACTACATAAATTTTCTTGAAGAAATTAGTTTTTTTTTTTTTGGATTTTTGTTCAGTTTGTTTTAGCTTTTTTCGCGAAAGCTTTGGTTTTTTCTCATTTTCAAGTTCTGGCAACACTGGTTCACACCCACCTGTATAACATTCTAGCACCAGTCCAATACAGCCAATTCTTTTCGAAGCGTTCGCCATCGTCGCCTTCAAAGACCTTAAACGAAAGTAAACATGAAAATGTTATTTTTTGTTTAAAGTCGATGTCAAACAAAATGACAACACCAACACCAGCAACAACAACGACAACAAATTGTTAAATTACATTTAAATATAACATGAGATTCCACTATAAATTGAGCTCAACGACTAGCGAAACGACAACGACAACGAAAACGCTCAGCTCTGACAGGCAACGAAACAAACATCTAGGGTGCATAATATATGAGATATGTAATGTGGTGTAAAGCTTCCTATTTTACATTTTAGCCACACACAGCCACAAACACATATGCACACACACATACACACACACACACACACACACACACACATACGGACAAACTTACTAGACACATGGCGGTAGACATGCACACACTCTTCATACGATTGGAATACGTACCTTAAATACTGAGATTATATAACCAGTGGCTGGAGTTTGTGTCTTTTTGAAGCTGCCACTTTCGCTGGGTGCCAGCTGCAAAGGTGGACGACATATGGCGGCCACTTCACTGTACAAATCTAGCGTATGAGCGGCAGTGTATCTAAAATCCAATGTTATAAATTTCCAAGCATACAAAAAAAAAAAAAAAAATAAACAGGAGAAAGAAACGAGAGCAAGAAGAGAAAATAAGCTGCAAATTATATCCTAGTTTGTAACAGCACACAAAGAACATCAATTGACCAGAAAAAATTGGCACTTTTTGTTACAGTTCACAAATTGACCGCATGCACAATGGCTGTCATCATCGTATACATACGAGTATACATATGTAGATGTAGCTTAAAGAAAGCCAATGAACCAGAGCTGGCCAAATATGATCGAAAAGAATAAATTGTGGCGACGGTGATGATGGTGGTGGTGGTGGTAGTAGTAGCCTATAAATCAAACAAAAGAAAGCAAATGTTCCTCAGTGCAGTAGGATGTTGAGTAATAACCGTGTGGTCCTACGATTTCCATCCGGTTTAAAGTTTGCTTAAAAACCGAAAATTCTTGGACATTCAATTATAACTTTAGTAGATTTTATTTACTGCTGGCTACGTTTAGTAGTGGAGCTTTTCCTCGAAATTTCTCGTCTCAACTTCTCTCAGAAATTCAGCCCATTTTCCACTTCCGCAGTCCCGAGAAATTTTTGCTGGAATTCCAAGATGTAGGGAAAAAACAACTTAACTCGAAATTTATTGTTATGAGATATTGGTGTTATTCGAGAAATCGACAAATCGTGCTTTTAAGTGATGTAATCTATAACAACGAAAACGATATTCTCGCTTATACCAATATTTAGCGATACTATTTAAAAAAAAATCCTATTATGAACAAATGCAATTTTTTGAGATATCTTTTCAGATAAAACCAACATATATAATCCAAAAGCATTTTTGAAAATCCAAGTCATGAAATTGTCAAAATTAGCCAAATTAAATATGTTATAGTAAGCCGAGATAAAAGACATTTTTCAAGGCGTCCATTTAAAGATTTGTTATATTATGGTTTTGGAACGACGACCCAGCATGAGTCTTAAATTAATATCATCTTTATTTCGAATAACATCCAGAAAACCCGGTTGTGGTCTTTTATACTTAACTCCAATCCAGCTACACAGACAAACTGTGGCAACATTCTAGGCAGGATATCATGATAAACAACTGTCAAGATGTGCACTTGGTGATTGATTTTGTTTTTTTTTTCTACTTCTTCTTCGTCTTTCGTATAGTATAATATGAAATCATTTTCTGGAACCGATCCAATTCAGGTTATCTACAATCTGTAAACTTGTCGATGCATAGGAAATACTTATTTGTGTTCATCTCTGGGCACCTCCATCACCCCCACCTTTCAACCCTCCAACAACCCATTTTATTCACTTCGCCCTCAATTGATGCTGATGGTGAGCAGAGATTGGGATAAGTTTACAATGGACTCACTTTAAATTTTTTGGCTCAAATTTCGATAAAGATGAAACTCTTATGCCTGTGTAAAAGTTTGAAGGATCCGTTTGCGTTGTATTGATAACGTAGTAGGCTATGAACGGAAATTCAGCTGTCATGAAAGGAATAAAAAAAAGGGGGAAAGTGTTTTTTTTTTATAGAAGAAATGACTAAAGAAGTTGTTGAGGCATTAAATAGATAAACTAAGTACACAAACAAATGACACGCGCTTTTTACAAGTCGATTAAATTAGCTGTAAAGTAATTCATTTTTCCGTACGTTTTAAGAGACAGTAGTTGCAGTTTAGAAGCATAGTTCATGGATTAAATTTCCTACAGAAATTTAGCAAAGATTGCATTAGTTGGAGTGATTATAGGATTATTTTATATTTTAAAAAAGAAAACTGTCTTCTAGGCATCGAAGAGAAAATTCTTGAATTGAAAAATTTCCTTTCCATCTTGTTGTAATTTTGAATAGCATTTTAAATTTGGAAGCGTTCGTATCCATCGTAAAACAAAGAATTTCTATAGAAAGTAGTCGAATAGAGAAGTCAACTAATCAAACATTTTTCTTTTGAATCCTTTGGCAAAGACAAATTCATTTAAATATGTTGTTGCTTTCTATAGCATTCCTTGTTTTAATGTAGAGAGGTTTTGCAGTATGAGTTTTGCCAAGAAATGCGATTGCAAAGATATCTTCATTTATAATATACTTTTTCCACACATCAGGGTTCATATTTAATCGAAATGTTTTTATAGCCAAAACCGCAAATGATCTTTTAAATGACAATTCTGATTAATGTGATTTCCTTAAATGCTTCCAAAGCCTACACAAACTGTCCGTCAATCTAGTTGAGAAAGTATTTGAAAGGTAATCGCCATTATTTATGGCATTGAGTACAAAAAGCTTTCGCTTAACTGTTCAAAATGTGTGATCAGTCAATATATTTTCGTTTCCAATAGGCGAAATTAACACGCGTTGCTTCCAAAGAAGGACTTAATAATATTATTAGCCCTTAACTATACACAAATGTGAGAGCTAAAGTTTCTCTCCCGTTGGTCGATAGTAAACCTTCTATATGCATACTTGTACAAAGATTCAAATAGGGGGAGTATAGAGTATATAGATTTACTAAGTCACTATACTATCTTTTTAAAAGTTTAGTTCGAGGATTAGCATATTCTTTTATTGGTCTTTGAGGTACCAATACCAGAGCAGCTAGTAGACCCAGAAAAGAATACGTAATAATTTTTTTAAATATTTTCTTTCTTAGACTCTTTGCTTTAATGAATCAACTAAACAAAATTCAAACTTACAACACTTTTCCATGTTGGCCAACAGCATGCCACCCACGGCTGTATTTTGCTGTTGCACTTCCGACAAAAGCTCCGAGGCGACGGCTCTTTGTTTTAGCAGCGGATGAGCCAAAGGTGACTCTAACACTGGATCTATAGGCTCCAATGGACTCATCAAATGCACCAAAATACAAAGTTTTGGGTCGGATACCTCCAAAACACTTAGAGGACTGGAAGCTTTTGTTGCAGAGCCCTCAACCGGTGACGGCGGCAGCTAAAATTGAAAGAAATACATAAAGACACAATGCCATCTGGATATAAAGACTAGTATTTTTGATATTGAATACTAACCGGTATGCCAGCTGGTAGAAAACGATCTAGACTATGTACAGGTATTATAAAACAATCTCGGTCCAACGTCGCCAATGATATGGGTTCTGTTCTTATTGCACCGGCAGTAACAGCAGAAGCTAAGCCAATATTCGTGCCCGGACCCAAGTTGGGACCGCCAAAGCTGGCTAAAATATGCAATAAAAAAAAATAAAATTACATCATATTTTATTAAAATAAGCTATGAAAGCGGAAGTGTTATTTGGTATAAAGATAACTTATTTAAAACCTCTTTATGGCAAAACAAAACTTTAAATTTATTAAGACTTATTTTCCTTTGTAACAAAAGGAACTTTCGTTTCGATAACAGCCCAGCAAAAAACTGCTTCCAAGGAAGCAAACATTCATCGTATTTTGTGATGGGAAAGTAAAAAAAAAATGCGTAATCACCAATGAAATTAACATACGGTTGTCATAAAAGGGAAGGACTACTTTCCGATGCATCTTTTCCATACATTCATTAGTGATGTAGGTGTAATGAAAATTCAAATTTTTGGCAGCAATTTTCCATTATTCCAGAAAATATTTATTCAGCATATGTCGCAAGAAAAATAATTCTATTGCAAAGTATTTCGCTAATATAAATAATTTGACTGAAATTATTTTTGAAAAAGCATCCTTAAGGGTTGTTTTTAACATAAAATCACATTCCGATGAATTTGATACTTTCTATAAAAAATCAGTAGACAGGCACTAAACTGGAAAGGTCCCTAATGTTCTGTAGGCTTATACATCCTGTACCATTTATTGCAGTGCACAATAATGGGAATGCACATTAGCGATATAGATTCTTATGGCGAATATTGAGTATTTGTAGTTTTTACAAATGGAATGACAAACTTAGTATACCAGTCATTATATATAAGGGAGGATAAACAAATGTAAATGGACCTACTTCACATCGGATATCAAAAATTTCGACTTTGTAGCATATTAGGAATAGAAAATTTCATGTTAACATGTTTTGCATTAATTGTTAGAAATTATATATGGGAATGGAATCAATGTTTTAAGTATTTTATTACCGTTGAAATGGAAGCAGTTTCAAAGTGCTTCTTTGGAAGCGGTGAATATATTCTTGAATCCTTAGAAGTGGTGAAAATGTGATTCATTGTGACTTCCACTTTTTTTGCTGGGAGCTTCATGTCTTTTAGATCTTACATATAATAAGGTAATAACAGATACAATTTGTCTCTGAAAAGCTTTTTCTTTACAGCGTGATGAACATTGATGAAACATGATTTTTAATCATTCTAATGATTTTTAAAATAAAATAAAAGGAAAGCTAAAGAAAAAACTAAATTAAATTGTTTATTGATGCCGAGCAGAACAAGTCGACAAGTCTGCATGTTGGGATTAGCTTGCTAATAAAGCTAATTGCTATCATTTAAAAGAGCTTATGGCGGGTATTCGAGAACAAATATCTTGTCGCTTTTAATTTTTTTAATAATAATATTCAAAAGATTTTTTAATTTTTCCGTCTCGAATTCTAAATACGCCATCTTTATACCAATTTTTTTCCAAAAATACTTAATAATGCAACAAAGCTTAAAGCTTGATTAACAGTTAAAGCTTGTCCATTTGGAGCTCCTTTTGGTTTTGAAAGAAGAAGCCAGCAAATGATTGTGGTCATTTCATATTCTTTTTCGCATTTGTTCAGTATCTTTAGTTGGCTTTTTCACTATTGTTAATTGTGGAACAGCTTTAAAAACAGAAAAGGCTCGTAAAGCTTTAGAGTTCCCTTAAACTCATTAACATACAAAATACACTCTTTCATTTCACTGTTAACTATGGAAGTTAAATGGTGGACATGTTAAATTCAGTTGGACTTTAAGGAAAAGAAAGGATGAAAGGAGAAAATGACAAAAAATGTGTTACTGGATTTGAACAAAAAAGTGGTAAATAGAAGATATTCGTTTTGGAAGCTAATTATTGATGATGTATAAACACGGAAGTATAATTTACGGAGAGTATTGCATTGCACATTTTGTTAAAATTTCTGGAATTATATATTACAATAAATTACAATATTTGTTTATCATACAAACATGGGTAGTTTTTCTTGGTTTAAGAAATATTTACTTTCTAAAGTATATTCGAAAGTTTTTGGAATTATAAAAAAGCTTCGGAAATTTATTTTTTTTTAATTTGCTTCTTACTACATTAGATTACCACAGAATATAAATGTATAAAAATAGTTTGTTAGAAAGCTCTTTGATATTTTACTGCTATGAGGGATAAATTGCTTTTCCTCGATAACATATCTATGCAGGTAAGCTAAAGCTTTTTTCCCAATACACTAAATGGAAGCAAAAAAAGCCATCTCTACCTATATATGTAGGGGATGTTTGGCACTACTTTACCAGAGCAACTGTGCCTTGAAATTATGAAATAAGAGCTTTGAAAAGATGTTTTTACCTTTTTTAAGATTATAGAGCTATGAAGAGTTGCTGATAATCTGCAAGAAAAAACTGTGTCGCAACACAGATTATTTTCACGAACACTTTATGCAAAATCTGATCCGCGAAATTACAAAAGCTTTCACAAATTTAAAATATTCCTGATTTATACTATTGATAAATAGTTAAAATATTATTCATGTATCATAGCCCTGATTTTTCTACAGCAAAGTCAGTAGTTGTTGAAAAGCTGTCAAAAAGCTAAGTCCTTTGGAAACATTTATTGAGTTGAAAGGAGAAAGGTGCAATCAAGCTAAATATTTCCGCTTGCAGAACTCAATCCGGGCTTAAATCCCAAAATATTGGCTACAAATGTAAAAAAGAGCCTAAGAGAACTTGCGTCTATAGTGAAGATTTATACGGAAGAACTTAACAAGTAATAATTTTTCTACTTTCAATTTAGTTACTATCAGTTCAAGTCTGAGCTTAAGCTATAACTTATTTGACATTCGCAGACATCAGTTTTAATTTATTCCCTGGCTCTGTCAAAACAGTAACATATTAAAGCTTTAACCAGAATTACGTCTTTATGCCTTAGAGCATTGGGGAAAGTTGTGTTATATTTGCAATGCACTAATCGGCAGTAAAAAACATATCTTTGTACGTACGAGTATACTTTACTTTAATAATTTAACGCAGTAGCACAAATTTCAATTAATCGCCAAAGTTGTATAGAAATTGCACTTCAATATACAATAAGCGGTTTTATTTACTGAATTGAAAGAAGAAAACATTCGTTAAACTATGCTAAATGTATAATCGAAAGAAGCTTTTTGCCTGCAGAATGAAATTTAGGTCTTAGTTTATTCTAATCTGCAGTGACAAAAGAAATATATAGAAATTTCCCTTATGATACGTTTTTAAAGTTAATATTTCAATTTACCATTGAAGATGCAGACAAAACTTCTACTACAAAATAAACTCATAAAATGTTGAAAAATTGCATGCACATAAATATCAGTTTCCTTATTTCCATTCCACTGCTTTGTTAAAACTTTTGTGTGTATTATTTTCATTACTCACTATCCTTTGGTACCTCAATTGCCTGTGCAACTTTCTATCCGCAAACATATTTTGATTGAACATTAATAAAGCTCGTATTGTAGTATACGGCCAATGTTTTCACAAAACTTCACGTGCTTTTGAGAAAAATATCTGATTTATCATTGCCATTATTTCTTTGTCATAACTTTTCTTCAGAAACTTTCTTAACACTACGCGCCGATGCCGTTTATAGCTTTTTATCCGTAATGCCTTTAATGACTGCAATAAACTTTCATTACGCACCCATTGGTGAATTACGATTGAATATTACTAAAGCTTATATTTCTATACATTGTAAAGGCTCTATAGGAAACATCCATAAAATTAAACAAGCTTTTGAAGGAGAAACATGAGCTTTCACATTCGCATTCTTTCTTCTGCACAATCTTTCTTTGCTCTACGCTACACTTTAACCGGGTAAAAACTTATTTTCTATGGAGTTTTATAATTAACCTTTTCTCAGCATAAGTATATATCGTTATTCACTTTTTGTTAGCTGGAAGTTTATTCCAGTAGATCGAGTATGTCTAAAGTGTATGTGCGCCAATCTGCAGCCAAAGCTACGCTTCAGGCTTTTGAAAAACTACAAGATATCTCAGGAATAGTTTTCCCATTCCCTATCTACTACAACTTCCTAGTTTCTACATCATCAGTTACTGGTAATTCGTTACAAAATAAAACCGATAACAGTTAACTTAAATAATCGACTACAAATATTAGATTACGTTCAATGCAACTTTGCAACTTTTAGCAGTTTATTAGAGAGACAGAGCGAGTGAGGGGGTACTTAGATCATTCCAAAAAACGGGCACTTCATTAACCAAACCTTGCCTAGCAGCACCCGGTGAAGCCAATCCCGCAAGCCCCAGTGCCGAGGAACCCACCATGGTGTTGGAGTAGTTGTTGAGGTTGGTTTCTGTCATTGGTATGTAATCGATATGTTTGGTTCTAATACTACTACTGTTATTCAGTTGCTGGTTGTGGGCTGTGATGTTGTTGGTGTTGTTACTGTTGCCGTTGCCCCATCTTAAAAGCGATACGGAAGGCTTGCGATCAACTAAAGGCTGCGGTGCATCCAGGTCATGCTGCATGGGTGGCAGTGGAAGCGAGGTGGTGGTGGTTGACAACTGTGCATAGGCACCTTGGAAGCCACTGCACCGTTCTGCAATGAGTTTTTGTATTGTTGATATAGGACAAACACGGTATCGAACTGTTTATGGCTGGCTGCATGAATGATGGTGGGCAGATGCCTCTAATGGAAATGACCAATGTGATGAATGTTGAAATCCACTAGATGCCAATGTGTTAAGTATAAAATATATATTCATTCGTGTAGTTTCAGGATGCATTTGTATGTTTGTTCTTCTTGCTTTACATCAGTTAATTTCGCATGAGCTTTTAAGTATTTAAGACCATGCAAGCAAGCAGACAATCCGTAAAATCTGTGAATTGTGTTCAGGCGCTACCGTTTCAGCATAAGAGGAGAAGCATATGAGGGTAATAACAGTTGGGAGAGCCTAGGCGCGGCCAGTTTCAGTTTCAGAGAGGAAAAAACCGTGATCATACTTATCTTAAACGTTAATGGGTTAAATCAATAGACGTACACTATTTTCATGAACACTTACATGGCCTCATTGTTACTCTGTTTGTTTTAGTTTTATTCTTCCTATCGAGGATGCTGTTAAACAAGCTGCTTTTGCAATTGTTGTTGTTATTTTAGAGGTTATTATTCGAATACGTACACACACACAAACAAGAACAGACAGACAGTTATAGAGCGCAAAGGCCGATTACACTCAATCGATGTTATGCTTACTCAGAGTGACAGTGATCAATAACAATTAGTTATCGGCAGCGTTGATTGTGAGTTATCGCTTTCAGTTTAGTAGCTTCATTAACATTTGCAGATTAATCACATCATTGATCATTGATTAATAATAACATGATCATCATTGGAATTATACATAGGAGACATTAGTATCGAATGGCCAGTTCACACGCTGCAATTTAGCGCACTATAAATATACACATCATCCGTCATTATGATGGGCGTAAGTTGTGAACGTGTGAACAGCATTTGTGCGCGTATGTGTTAGATGCCACAATTGCTATTGGTTGGTGTTAGTTGTGTTAATTGTGTTGCAGACGTGTAGTGGTCAGATCCTGCAACATTTGAACGCTCACATTTTCAAATTCCAGAAAAATTCAGTTCATTTGCTTTATACCATTCACCAAAAAACCACCTAACAAAAAACATCACAGACTTTTTGAACATTTTCCTCATCTTTCCTTGCACTGCCAATATAGGAGTACTGGTGTCTAGTAATTCCTATTTCCTACTGGTACCAAATTATAGTTTTTTTTTTTTTTTTTTTTTTTGTGTTATTCTGAAAAAGTACTGATCCCACTCACCGCCAGACTACAAAGTTTTTGAATTTGATTGGGAGACAGAGCTGAAAAATACGATGTTCTTCTATTACTTTAACAGAGGTGGCTGTTCCATGCTATCATTGAACTGATATCTATCACCTGTTTGTCCAATATCTTTTGCAACCAATTAAAATTTACGCCAGAACGAATTACATGTTAAAAAATTATTTGGATCACTCAAAAAATCGATTATTCGGATTAAAAGAATCTATTTATTTGAATACCGAAAAAAGAACCATTTTTATTATTTTTCTGCGAGTAAGAAACCGAAGACCTGGTTTACGAAATCCGAACTAATTACTTTATAATGAGGTGGAGACAGAGCTAATGCACCGCTCATACTAAATACAATTTTTAATGAGCACAACTGGCATTGCTGCTGAAGAAGGATACAAACAAAATGAGCGGTGCGGCATTTGTAAAAAAAAAAAAAACATAAATTAAATTGAATTTTGTAGCGCATCGAAATATTAGCATTACGATAGGAAACGATTAAGCACACGGAACGCATACTGCCCATTGAACACAGCTTCTATATCAGGTGCGAAGTACTTCTGGTAGATAAAAAATTTTACTCTAGCCGTCTTCTAATTAAATATGTACATTTAATGTAATAACAAACACTTTCACAGGTTTATCCATTTAATGGTTTCAAAACCGCTGGTCTGGCAAGGCTGTCTGCTGTTAAATCTTGTCATCTGAAATGGTATTTATTTAGTGAAAGGTTTGAGATTTACGAATATGGATCGGTTAACAACCGAAGAACACGCCAAATAGTTAAAACTTACTATAAAAATGGTGATTCAAACGTGGGCACTTTACGTACATTATGGGGTAATTATGGTCGTCGTAATCGACCTACTGTGCAAGGAATTACCAAGATTACAAAGAAATTTGAAGAGACTGGAAGCGTTATAGATGTGTCCATGCCTGTGCATCACCGCAATGTACGCTCTGCCGAAAATATCGCTTCTGTTAGTGAAAATGTGGCGGACAATCCGCAATTGCAATTGAAAATTATGAACTGGGCGATATGTGGTTTCAATAAGAGGCTGCCACGAGCTACACGACTGATTTCGGCTTTATTGCATGAGAAGTTTCCAAAAAGCGTAATTTTACGTTTTGGTGACGCTAATTGACCACCAAGATCATGCAATTTGATGTCAAAGACCGTGTCCCCTAAACTTTAGGGCATTTCCTAAACTTTAGGGCATTTGGAAACCAACATTCATCAAGTTATCGCTATAGTGCTCGAAAACTACCTCAAAAGGATCCATTGCTGCAACCAATCCAGAGTCGGTCATTTAAATGACATTGTATTTCGTACACAATGGCAAGATCCAAGCATTATAATGAAATAAAAATTTCAACGAAAAATGGATAACCTGGTATTAGTAAAATGAAAATATTATTTTTTTAGCCAGGATCTAGATATTTCTTTGGTTGGCCTGTTTTTATATCAGCTTTATTGACAGCGGGAACACGCACCAGACAGTGACAATACTGAGAATATCAGCTGATTATAAAGTGATTAAATATACGCTCAATGGCCAGTGACATTTAAAAGAGATGATGATTTAACATCTGTAGATGAAGTAAAATTTTATGTCTTAACAAATTTAAAAAATAAAAACGCGTTTGGCAAGAGGGTGATTAAGCAGTTTGTATTTAAAACTATCAGCGACTATTTCTTTAGAATTTTAGTGAAAATATTCAATTGGTGCTTAATGAACGGATATTTCCCTTTAACATTTAAAGACGCAAAGATTACTTCAGTGTTCAAGGCAAGCAAAAATCACCAAATTGTACTAAGCAGAATAATATATATATATTATATATATATATATATATTGTACTAAGCAGAATAATATATATATATATATATATATATATATATATGTACTATGTTGTATTATATTTTTTTGGCTTCAGAAAAAATCTTTGCACTATTTATCAAATGAAAAGAGCTGAAAACAAAATCATATATGACAACAGAAATAGAAGAATAAGCACAAGAGTCGTCTTACTTTAACACTGAGAAAACAATGATTCAGTCTAGCATATTGGTCTAATCTACAAATTACATGAGTCTGACTTTAATATAGGTATATATTTGCAAAAACTTGTGAAAAATTTCTTGAACAAACGAATATTTTCGCTGCATATTAATGGGACAATATCAACACTGAGATTTATATCTACTGAAGTTCCAGAAGGGTAAGTCTTATAACCAAAGTGTATCGATCTAAAAGAATATAATGTTGTAAAATAAAGACAATTTTTCTCAACTTTCTTGTGTCTTCTTTCTTAGACCGGCTAGTTTTTGGATCGCCCTCATAATATCCAGAAACTCCACCTTCCTCTGTCTCCCAAATAATTTTCAAGCCCCCAAGGTCACCTGATCTGACTGCACCAGACTTTTTTTGTGGTTGTGTCAAGCAAAAGGCGTACAAAACGAAACCATGGAATTTGACTGAATTGAAGCGGTCCATTAAAGCCGCAATGAATAATTTTCTGATCAGGTGTCGCATATACGTGAGTGAGTATGGAGGTCATTTACGGTCTATCATCTTCAATACTAATTAGTTATATAAAATAAAATTGAATTTTCTATATAATAACGAAAAATAACTGAAATACATTGAAAGTAAATTCTATTATACGCTCATAATAACCCTGTCATATTCGTAGACATTTAAATTTTTGAAGTTTTGCAATATAAATGAATATTCGAAATTTAAAAATGCAATTTTATAACAAAAACTGGCCACATCCTTATGGATTCGCTGCTTGGTTATTTTGATCTTATTATTATTATTATTACTATTAATATTATTGTTATTATTTATTATTGAAAATTGTTGTTATTTGATCGAAATGTTTGTTTGGAGTTTGTTTTTGTATGATTTGGAGTTTAAGTGGTGGTTTTGTGTGTGTGTGAGTTTTGGGGTTTGTTGCCGGTTTGATTGTTGCTTTTGTAGTTGTTTTTGTAGCGTATTATGAGCGCCTACCTTCGCCCACATCATAGCCCGGACGATTGGGTGAGAAAAACAAATGTGTCCTATAGTGTATATCCTCGGAAGGTGAGTTGAGTCCCGTATCACGCGAACGTTTTGCACGATTGGCTTTCGTTTGTAATTTTGTACCGCCACCACCGGATTTTCCGCCTGCACCCTCACGAAAATTCTTGCGAAACATTAAATTCATTTTGATTACGTTTTATGGGTTATGGTGATTTTTTATTTTTATTCGATGATAATCAAAAATGCATAAAATGAACAACAGACTGACAGGTGATGACACAAAACCGACTGTCGCTTAAGTGGCTTCCAATGACACGCGCTTAGTGTTGTGGTGAAATTGAAGTGGAGTGTAGTAACGATTTATATGTTTGGCTGATTAAGGGGTTTGCAGCAGCTTTCAAGTTTGTTCCGTCGAATTTCAGAAACGTCAACTGCTTAAGTGTAGCCTAATATCTTTCAGAGTTCACAGGACTGCTCGTGTATGTATTGGCGTAGTCGCAGTGAGTTGAAAATGAGAAAAGGAAATTACTTTAGCACAGGTTGGGGAATGGACATGCAACAGTGTTTTATTCTAGTAAATGTAAACATTTTTTGTTTGCAGTAAACCCATTTAACACTACACTTTTCACTTTTCGGTTGCCGAAAACCGGAAATGACTAATATCCGCTTTAAGCAACCATTAAGAGAGTAGAAGTAGATTGAGCCCAAGTCTCCCCCGTACTCCGTATTTATGAGTATCAAACATGAACTTGTTTTGTTTATGGCATTAATAGAAAATCACGACATTCAAAACACATGATCTTATAGTGCGTTTCACAAAGGGGTGGTGGCTGGTAGGAGGGTGATTCGATACTTATTACGTTGTAGCGATTCCATTGCCCCTTATTCCCATAGTCGTTTTGTTTACTAAGTGCCATCAGCCAATATGCCATGTCGTTCATTGTAATAGTGTATAATTATAATACTTTTTTGTCGTAACATGCCATACGAGTACAAATAATTGATACCATAAACTAAAACAAATACGAGTTGCGCGGAACTCAGAACATTTAAGGAAATGACTTTGCTGGTTTAATTTTATGGCTACGCGCACACAATAATCTATAGTAAATAACGACGAATTTGTGTAACGGGATTTCTCTTTTGCTCCATCCAAGAGGTAAATGCAAAATTTGTTAGGGTATTGAAACTGAAAAGCCATTTTCGAATATAATTACTTAGCAAAACATCTACTAAATGACCTATGACCGGTCGTGGCGCCATGGTTAGTGCACGCGACCATCGTTCATATGATCTCGGGTTCGACACCGCATACAGCCACCTATCACTATTTGAGCGGTGGTCATATCGATGTGTCTGACCAACACATGGAGTAGTGGAGTAATCGTAAACTTGTAAATGCTTCTCAAGTTGTGAAGCTCCGAATCGTCGTTAAACTGCAGGAATCGTCGTTAAACTGTAGATCCCGCTGAGTGAATCTAAAAATAGAAAGCGTGTAAGCTCACCGAATGTGGGAAGCTCTCCTATGTTTCATGAGATGCAAGGAAATTTGTTTTCGTGTACTAATTGAAAATTTTGTGACTTTTATGCCTGGTGAGAGATCTCAGCGGGTATTTGGGGCCAAATATTTGGCTTTTGCCTTTACAACTCAACAGAACCGCTGACGAACAAGTGAAAACTCTTTTAATCTATTATATTTTATGCAAACATTTTGCAAACTGATTTGTTTTTTGTATCTTCTATAAAATAAATATAAAAATTAATTAGATCGTTGAATTCTTTTTAATTTGAAGAATTTTTCTTCGTCCAAAAGGGGACATCTGGAAGCATTATTGAAGTTCAAATACGATATTTCGTAATTAAGGCAGAGAATAGAAATGCTCGGAATATCCAAGGTGATAACTTGTAAATATTATTTCTTGTGAGAGGATTTAGCAAATTGGCGGTACTGCTGTGCATACAAATTCTTTTTAGCTCTGACGAACCCATGGCAACCTGTCTACTCATTTGTGACAGGTTATCCACTTAGCGGTTTCACAACTGCCGATCTGGTAGGGCTGTCAGCTGTTAAATATCTGTCATCTGAAGTGTTATTTATTTAGTGAAAGGTTTAAAATTTACGAATTTTGATCGTTTAACAACCGAAGAACGCGTGAAAATAGTTAAAACTTACTACAAAAGTGGTGATTCAAACGTGGACACTTTTCATACATTACGGGGTAATTATGGTCGTCATAATCGACCTACTGTGCAAGCAATTGCAAAGATTACAAAGAAATTAAAAGAGACTAGAAGCGTTACAGATATGGCCGAAAATATCACTTCTGTTAGTGAATTTCCGAAATTCAGTGCAGACTTTTTTTGACCTGCAATTGAAAATTATGAACTGAACGACATGTGGTTTCAACAGACGGTGCCACGAGCTACACAATGCGCTGATTTTGGCTTTATTGCATGAGAAGTTTCCAGAAAGCGTAATTTTACGTTTTGGCGACGTTAACTAACCACCAAGATCATGCGATTTGACGTCAAAGACCGTCCAAAGAACAATATTTTGGCCCATTCTAATAACAACCATCTCCCGGATCATTTTTTAAGAATCAGCCTCAAAACCTGGTATAAGAATCGGTTTTAGAACACAAACATCAATCCCGAATAAAATGTAACGCTTGCTTTTTGCTCATCTGTAGCAATACTTTTGACTCAACTTCCAGAAAAGGCGTATTTACCACTATCGAAAGCACTGATTTCATGTTTCCACCAGTAGATACATTTTGTAATGCACTCTCATCATAAATTTGCATTGCACTCTCCAGGCCTATTAATGCGCTTGACCAGAAAATCACTGAATTATTAACAAATCGGCTGTGATAACGATTAAGGGAAAATGTTTTGTCATCTCCCCTGTGCATGGTTGTTTAAACGTTTCCAAGAATCAACAAGTTTGTGTTTTGGCATTTGTTTGTTTGGCCAACCGTTTGTCGCGTCAGTCCACATAATAAAGAGCTCGCTCGCACTTTGTTGCACAAATATTTTTGGCAAACACATAGTTGTTGTTTTAAAATAGATAGCTCTTAATTCACAATCATAGACATTTCTCCCTGTGTTAGTGTGTATGTGGATGCGATGGGGGGATAAATAATTTATAAATTGGCGATAGTTTATTTTATTAGACTTGATGTCACACAGTGAAATAATAACACATGGCATCGGACACACAGACGGACTAAAAGGAATCGTTATAGAGCTATGCTAAGTGCGGGCAAATGACCATTAGATGATGGCGATGGCGATGTCGGTGGCGATGACGATGACAATGGCGGTGACGTTGCTGACGATAATAATGGTTACTGATGGACTGAGGGCTGAGCAGAGCATCAGTAGTCGTCGTGTTTGGTTGTGTTTCTGAAAGGCCTCACGTAAAAGAGCTGCAAATGTGCGAACATGTGCGAGATGCTTTTGTGACATCTGATGGTGATGATGAAACAGCTAAACTGATTGCTCAGCATCGGATGGATGTAAGAGCAGTGTACAAAAGAGAACTTCCTATATGATTTGTGTTGTCTTTATTTGCCTGCTTGTAGACTTTTTCGTTTTAGCCTTTTTCTTTTTTTGTTTTGTTGTATTTTTTTTCAATTTTGCCTAGACGACGTCGACGTTAAAGCCCTTGACCTTGATTGCAACCAAATTGGTTGAATGTAGATACAGTTGGGGTGTGTTTTTGGATACAAAGAAATGTTTAAAAATAAACCTAAATAGAGCAAATGCGTTTTGAATGCAGGTATGAGGAGAACAGAGCTTTGTAAGTCCGTAGGTCGGTGTAATTTGTACGGCCTTGTCGTGTTTGTTTACGTGGTTTTAACCATGACCAGTAGACTTAACAGAATGATTGCTACCGGTATATGCAGATTTGCCCAACACACTCGTCAACACCAATACATACAGAGTAGTAGTAATTCATGTAAAACCGGTTAAGATCGCTTCAAATACTTCTGGTCGGAGATGCAAATCGCGTTTTTACTTGATTTTTCTTATGATTTACACAACTTCGAGAGGTTTTTCGTTTTATTTTCTAGTCTATTTTATACACATATATATTCTTTTTGATGTTGTTTTTATTTGCTTTTGGCCGCTGTTGTTCCTATTCGTATACGCGCCGTTTAGTTTCTTGTGGTTTGAACGTTTGGACCTCTAAATTGATACTGAATTATATTTTCGAAGAGAAAATATATTTTTGTCACCCAAAAATCATTAATGAAAGCGTAAGAATAACAACATTCACCAGTATAATTAATAAAGCTTTTTAAAACAATTACACACACATACACACCGACCAATTATTCAAATCTATAAAGAATTTTGAAATTTTCTGTATTAAAAACGATTTCGTTTTCGGAAAATTTGAGAAAGCGAAATGTATTTTTCAAAAACTTTAAAGCTATACAGATATTATCGGACTCATCCACAATAATTATAATAGGTTTATTAGAGTTTTATCATAATAAGGTGCTGAAATTACATTCATTAACTAAGAACAACCTTTTTAAATAAATTTTTTGAATTGGTTACACTTCTATCAAGCTAATTTAGTCAGATATTATAATTACTAGAATTTTATTCCTATTTTAATAACTCATTAGATGTGTTTGTTACATTTTATTATTACCAAAATTATTAAGGCGTTTTTATCAAAATAATTGTTTATATACAATTTCATAACTCATCAAAGAGATTTAAAGCAATAAAGAGACTTTTTATTATTTAGTTTTTGTTTCCGATTACTCAAACATGCCACACACTTCTGTTTACTTTATAACTCTCATATTTTGTCTACATGTTTTCAAAATATATCAGTAAACGTTGATTTTGCTAAATGTAGCCTTCCCTTAACAAAAAAGTGTACATATACAAAGGAGTGTTAATGCAAACTTTTCATATAGAAAAGCGTCTTCATAGATAAACACTTTTCATATAGAAAAGTGTCTTCTTATATATATTTCATGTAGAAAAGCGTCTTCATAGACACTCATAGAAAAACGCCTTCTTGAACATTTTTCATACATAGAAAACACTTTCCTTTCCATATTTTTCATATAGAAAATCATCTTCATAGACACTTTTCATATAGAAACGAGAAGCGTCTTCATAGATACTTTTTATATAGAAAAGCGTCATAGACACTTTTCATAAAGAAAAGCGTCTTCATAGACACTTTTCATAAAGAAAAGCGTATTCATAGACACTTTTCATAAAGAAAAGCGTCTTTATAGGCACATTTCATATAGAAAAACGTCTTCATAGACACTTTTCATATAGAAACGAGAAGCGTCTTCATAGATACTTTTCATATAGAAACGCGTCTTCATAAACACTTTTCATATAGAAAAGCGCCTTCATAGACATTTTTCATATAGAAACGAGAAGCGTGTTCATAGACACTTTTTATATAGAAAAGCGTCATAGACACTTTTCATAAAGAAAAGCGTCTTCATAGACACTTTTCATAAAGAAAAGCGTATTCATAGACACTTTTCATAAAGAAAAGCGTCTTTATAGGCACATTTCATATAGAAAAACGTCTTCATAGACACTTTTCATATAGAAACGAGAAGCGTCTTCATAAACACTTTTCATATAGAAAACCGTCTTCATAGACACTTTTCATATAGAAAAGCGTCTTCATAGCCACTTTTCATATAGAAAAGCATCTTCATAGACGCTTTTCATATAGAAACGCGTCTTCATAAACACTTTTCATAAAGAAAAGCGTCTTCATAGACACTTTTCATGAAGAAAAGTGTCTTCATAGACACTTTTCATATAGAAAAACTTTTTCATAGACGCTTTTCATATAGAAACGAGAAGCGTCTTCATAGACACTTTTCATATAGAAAAGCGTCTTCATAGGCACTTTTCATATAGAAACGAGAAGCGTCTTCATAAACACTTTTCATGTAGAAAAGCGTCTTCATAGACACTTTTCACATAGAAAAGCATCTTCGTAGACGCTTTTCATATAGAAAAGAGAAGCGTCTTCATAAACACTTTTCATATAGAAAACCGTCTTCATAGACACTTTTCATGTAGAAAAGCGTCTTCATAGACGCTTTTCATACAGAAAAGCGTGTTCAAAGACATATTTCATATAGAAACGGGAAGCGATTTCATAGACGCTTTTCATATAGAAAAGCGTCTTCATAGACGCCATGAAGACGTCTTCATAGACACATTTCTTTAGAAAACCGTCTTCTTGAACACTTTTCATACATAGGAAACACTTTCCTTTACGTGAACCATCACGACGACAAATTTTAATGATATTTTTCTATATGTACAAAAAAGGTCTATGAGAAGTGCCCACGGAATCCCTCTCCTATAAAGTAAGCAAGTAAAAGATAGCCGTTTTCCATATAATCGCCTTTATTTCAAGCCGATTTCAGGCACAAACTCACGGCTATTTCTAACGGGTTTTTGCCGATAAAATCAGTGGCGTTAAACTAGTCACAAATAAGTGATCGGCTCGGAACTCTGATCTTATCACATCACATGACGTTTTATATTACGCTTAACCGGTGTTGAAAAACGCAAAACTCAAAAGGTATTGTTTTTTTTTTTTTTTTTTTTTTGTTATTGAATGTTTTAGCACTTCATGAAAGTTTCGAAAGAAACCTTTTCAACCTATAAAACCGGTATAATAACAGTCTTTTTGAGCTTCTGCCTTTTTCAACATTTAATATAAAATTAGTTTTAATTGGTTTTAAGCTATTCATTTAGTAGTTTGAGCAGATAAGCTCATTTCTCACGTATACGCATATATGTGGCTTGGAGAACCCAGACTTGTTTGTGGAAAAGCCATTGTATTCGGAAAGAGTAACTGTTTGGAGGTGTCATTGGGAAGTATTTTTTCGAAAGTGGCGCTGGAGGAACCTCAAAATAATCCACTGTTGCAACCAATCAAGAATGGGTCATTTAAATGATGGTAAGAACCAAGCGTTATAATGAAATAAGAGTTAATTTCCAGTTTTATGTGTGTTTTATTTAACTTTAATTTTGAAACCGAAAAATGGATAACCTTATATTTGCATAATATTAATCAACACAGAATTTCACTTACTATATGTAACACTTTATGAAAAGTTATTTCGGCCCTTTTGGCAAAAAACCTGGACAGTCGATTTTCGCAAGGTGCTCTTGAGGTAAATTTTTACCAGCAAAATCGTTCGCCATACAAAGGAACAGGTGTTTCACCACTTGGTGTCAGGTCTGCACAATAAAGTGAATGCATAACGTAAACTTCCAAGCAAAGTCCAGAAGCTTCTGGTGAGTCACTATTGATATGTTGTTCTCATGTAACACTCTTCCTCTCTTATTGGTCAAAACTGGCCGTTTCTGGGAGGTCGCTTTCTTCAGAGGGTTCAATTGCTGACAGTACAAATTCGGATTGGGAGTGTAACCGTAGGGAGGCAGCTCCCGCCAAACACACAATAAAACGTTCTTGACCGTCAGTCCCAGCTTGGCCACCGATTGCGCCGGTTCATCTCAACTTGGCCACGATCTTGTTTTCGTTTAACATTGTCGTAAATGATCCATTTTCATCACTTTTCGATAACCATAGTGACAGCAAGCTTCTTTTTGTATCCAGCATTATTCAATCCAAACAATGCTTGCATGATGGTCGGACTTGACAATTTCCATTATTCTATCGACATTTTCGACAATTGGCCTTCCAGATCGTGACACATCTTTGGTATAAAAATTACCGAAACGGAATAAACCAATAAACACTATTAACGTTTCCGGCCATCTGGCGCGCTCAAAACAGAACTGAGTCAAACAAAATATTATCTTTCTAACGCCATATAGCGTAACCCTTTCGCACTTATGCAGGGCGAAGTACAAATTACTAAAGCCATTTATTGGAAAAAATAATGTATTTCTTTTTACTATGTCGTTAACACAACCAACACTATGGTGCACATATCCTTACAGAATAGGCGCGGAACAAGAACAGGTACAAATAAGGGTAGGAAAGGGACAAAAATAGTACCATCACAAATAGCTGAAGCTAATATCATGAAAATGCGTTTATACACTTTAATATACTAGGGCAGTCCCAAATCTAGCCACCTAACAAAGAAAGTCGTTGGGAAATGTTTTCTTTATTTTCCAACATAATCTCCTTTTAGCTCGATACGCTCTTTCCAGCGATATTCAATACCTGCTATACCCTGTTTATAGTAAGAACAGTTAAACTCCTTAAAATAGTCATCACCAGTAGACTCCATCTCTTCGTTGCTGGCAAATCTTTTAGCAGTGAGCCATTTCTTCAAGTTTGGAAATAGAAAATAGTCCAAGGGAGTTACACCTGGCTAATAAGATGCGTAATGAAGTAATTTGAACTTTAATTCATTAATTTTGGCCATTGCAGTAGTGGGTGTGTAAACTGAAGCATTGTCTTGATGAAACAACACTTTCCTTTTCGTCAAATGCGGCCTTTTTCCCATAATTTCATCAACGCTGCAATAAATTAGCATAATATTCGACGTTGGTGATTTTTCTTTTCTGAAGATAATCAACAAAAATAATCCCATAATAATAATAATAATAATAACAATAATAATAATAATAATAATAATAATAATAATAATAATAATAATAATAAGTACCTCACAAGCAGGAAAAGGAGAATAGATAACACTCTCTTCGT
>JAHXMU010000808.1:136623-309947 GCA_019455685.1 Philornis downsi
GGGCGGGAGAAAACGGTCTTGCAGTAAATCCAAACAAGACCAAAGTGGTTTTGTTCACCAGGAGATACAAGATTTTACTTGTGGATTACATCTCCCTGGGAGGTACTGAAATTCCTTTCGCAGACTGTGCAAAATACCTTGATGTGTCATTGGACGAGAAGCTGAATTTCAAACTCAACATTCTGGACAGGGAGAAAAAGGTCACAGTGGCGCTATATGCGTGCAAGAGGGCAATAGGAAAGCAATGGGGATTAAGGACTCGTATTGTTCACTGGTTGCATACTGCAGTGATAAGACTGATAATGTTGTATGAAATTATAGTCTGATGGAAGGCACTTGAGAAATAAACACACTGCAGGATACTAGACAAGGTCCAGTCTGTGCATAACGGGTGCTCTCCGCACCACCACATCCGATGAACTAGATGCAATTTTGCATTTACTACCCCTGGACATAATTAGTATGCCGCAGCTACGGCAGTAAGACCAAGAGAACTGTCACAGTGGTCAAATAGTGGTTATAGTCACAGTGTTATCCTTAACATAACATAGTGTTGACAGACACCAGATCTAGAGCTAAGTATAGCAAGAGGACTACCTGATCACTGTACTGTTTATCAGGCCGAAATTTTGGACATTAAGGAAGTGGCAGAATGACTGAGATACAATGTCCTCACCACAGTGGATTAACATATTTTCTGACAGTCAAGCTGGCATTAAATCCCTGGAGTCTGTCTTCCTAAATTCAACATCAGCCCTAATTTGCCGCAGATCTCTTAACGAGATGACTTAGCATTTCAACATTCACCTTATGTGGGTGCCGGGCCACAGGGACATACCAGGAAACCGCAGAGCAGACGAGCTGGCAAGACTAGGGACAACCTTACAGACTCCAGCCAAATTGGAGTCCGTGGGCATGCCTACAGCCACTTGTAAGCTCCTACTGCGAGATGGAGCGTATTTAGTTGCAATTGGTAGGTGGGAGTCCGTCCGAGGCTGTAATCAATACAGATAAATGTGACCTCACCTAGGTCTGAACCACACACTACTGTCGCTATCAAGACTCGACGTCTCATTGCTTGTATCCGTCATAACGGGACACTGTCTGATTGGGCGACATGCAGGGAGATTGAGGGTTGCGATTAGTGACTTCTGCAGGAGCTGTAGGGATGAAGGAAACAGTCGCGAACAGTCGGAGATCAACACTGGGCTCTTATTTCTTTAGGGACCTAGGAGATTCAGATAATATAGATATTGTCCGACTTTAGAGCTTCTTGAGGCGTTCAGGATGGTTCGACTAGGGAAACTAGGAACATCCATATCTCCAATTTCCGTGGTATTACAATGGACTATACGGCCTAAATGAGTCTGTCTATTCAGATTGCCACAATGACCGAACCTAACCTAACCTACATACTGAAATCCCACTTTAAGGAGATCAAATAGTTATCGTGAAATTGCTACATTAGACTAAAACAAAGTTTAAGTCATTATGAGGGATTTCAAAATGACTAATAAAGAGGTAAACAATGGACCGTCCCATAAAAATTTTTTTATTATTATTATTTTCTTCATACAGTCATCATTAACAATGTTTATAACATCTCTGCGCCTTGTAGGCTTTAATAGAGACCAGTTGGCAAAATTAATAATATTCAAGTTAACATTTAAACATCTGAAGAATAAAAATATATACATATATCAATTAATAATATAATAGTTGTAATAAAAAAAAATATATATATACATATATATATGTAATTTTGAATAAATTAGAAATCATAATATAATATTTTAGAGAACAATATAAATTATAGAAGCGTTTCAATTCTTCCAAGTAAATATAATTTAATTTTCAATTTAAATTCTGATATTCTGGCAATTTGCCTAAGATCATGTGGTAATTCATTAAATACATGAGGCCCAGCGTAGCCTACTTTTTGCTTTGTCAGCTCAAGTCTACATCTTGAAGGTACTAAGTTTAGACGCTGAAGTGTATTTACTTGGGATTGGGCAAAATCCTGATGAAATGGTATAAATACATTACCAAATTGACCTCCAGATTTGAACACAAACAAACAAAGGTTTTGCTTATATATTCCTTTTACGGGAAGAACACTTTCAGCATAATTCTTAAACAAATTAACGGTAGGAAACTCTATTGGCAAGTTGTAAACAATTTTTAATGCTATATTTTGTGCACTTTGCAAAGATTTCAGACAAATACAATTTTTAGCAGCATATACTATTGGTATATACATTAGATGACAATGGATTAAAGCATAATATAATCGAAGTTTGGTTTTTGTTGACAATTTATATTTAAACTTTCTTAGAATTCCACTCGCTGACGAAATTTTTGTTTTCAGCATTTCAATTTGCATGTCCCAGGAAAGGTTGTAAGAAAAATGAATGCCAAGATATTTAACTAACTTTGTTTCAGTTACAGTTTCGCCATTTATACAAACTGACATCTCTGATTCTCTTTTATTAAATGTGGTCGGAATCGCACAAGCGTTGTCTTACTACCATTTATGTATAATTTGTTAAGTCGAACATATTCAAATAAAATTGAGGCATCATATTCAATGTGCGTTTTCAACACTACCGGATGTTTATAATTGTATAAAAGGCATGTGTCATCAGCAAATATAAACATCGTTCCATAAACATTTATATTTTTCAAATCATTAATATATATTTGAAAAAGCAACGGACCAAATACACTTCCCTGTGGGACGCCACACTTTACTGGTTTAGAATTGCTTGTACTTTGTCCAATTCGCACATAATGTCTTCTACTTTTTTAAGAAATCTTCCAAAAGTTGTATTGTTGATTCTTGTATGCCAACGAATCTAATATTTTTAATTAAGATTGAATGATCAACTAGGTCAAAGACTTTCCTTAAGTCGAAAAAAAATTCCTGCTACTCCACTAAATAACTACACTAACTACTGCCGCTTCCGTTCCATAACCTTTCCGAAAACCAAATTGCCTATGAAATATTATATCATGTTTTTCCAGATAGCTAGATAACTGATTAAACATGAGTTTCTCAAATATCTTACTTATATTTGACAGCAAAGAGATGGGCCTATACATATTAACATTTCTGCATCATTAGCCTTTGGCATAGGTATGATCTTGTGGATCTTTAAAATATTAGGAAAGCTTGAAGTTTCAACCATACTGTTAAATATCCTGGTCAATATCATCGATATAATAGGTTTCCTTGTCAACAGCACTTTAATCGATATTCCTTCATGTCCAGATCCTTGACATTTTGGCAAGTTACTCAGAATTGTTTCTACTGTAGTAGTATTCACTTTAAGAAGATTGAAAGTCGAACCACTGTCATCATCAATATTTACAACAATGGTGTTACACAGACTTTGTACAGTGTTATAAAAAAAGTTATTATAAGCTACTGCCTTTTCCTTCTCTGACAATAGCCGTTTGCCGTTTTCATCTGCCAGCTGACAACATTTAACAGGTTTCCTTCCTAATTCCTTATTTAAAAATCGTCAAACTTTCTTCGTGTCACCATTACAGGACAATATATATTTCTTGTAATACGAGTTAATCAAGTAACTTTTAGAATATTTTATAATTGTGCTAATTCGTTTAATTTGACTTATCAAGACTTCATCGTTTTTAAGTCTTCTCCTTCTTTTTAGTAAATTGTTTTTAAAATTTATTAGATTAAGCAAACCTTTAGTCATCCAGGGTGTTAGATCATAATTACTGTCGTTATTTAATTTTTTGTTTCAGAACTGAAATTAACTGCATCTTTCAGACACTTTACCAAATCCTCACATTGTTCTGTCGCATCGTTAATATTGATATTGAAATTAATATTTGCATCAATATATTCCCCCAACTTGGCGTAATTGATTACATTAAAATTGCCACCAACATCCATTTTCGGCACAATTTTAGATTGCTGCAGAATAGAACATAAATAATTATGATCAGTAAAATGGTTTTCAACACAATGTACAGCAATACCATTTCTAATATTTCCAAACACACCATCTATGGACGTTTCACTAATTGGTCTTGTAATAAAATTGTGATGCGCACACATGTCATATTCACTAAACGAATTAAGTAACGTTGATGATTGAGCATTTGTAATATTCATGTTTATATTAAAATCGCCAACAAATACACATGATTCCGATCCAACCTTTTCCATTATAACTTCTATTTTACTAAACAAAATATTGATTATTGCACTTTTGAGATCGATACAAGTTAGTTAATTTCAAAGGTTTGTTATTTGATTTTACTTCTGGTAAGGAAATAATTATGAAATCGAGAAAGTTTGAGCTTTCTTTCACTATTATTTCATGCTTCAAATTATTTGAAACATAAACTGAAGTTCCACCAAAACCATCACTTCTGCAACAATGTATTGCTTCATAGCCAGGTGTGTTATACAATTGAATACAATTCTCACTAAACCACGTCTCTTGGATTGCAAGAATATCAGGCATCTTTGAAAATTTACTTATTTCAAACTTAAATCTGTTAAATTTTGAAATTGAAGAAACACTTCTTACATTTAAAGATAAACTGTTTATGAAATCATAATTAATATTGTTTAAGTATTCATTAAAAAAAATTTAATTTGAAAAATATTGATCATAAAAAAAAATAATAATAATAGGTAACACAATTTAATTAAATTACTGAAGATAAAACCATAAATGCATTCCTCTTAAGTTGTAGACTCACAATGACAGGAAGTATTCTGAAATTAGTTCTTTTAAGATATACACAAGAAAGAAAGAGGGCATAAATGGCACAACTAGTTGGCAAACGAGAAATTACAATTAGTATTAGTACAAACTCTCGAATTCAAACAGAAAATAAATGGAGCAGAATTGAACCAGACTATATCTGAAGACTAAAGCTAACCAGACCACAGGAATTTTATAAAAATCGAATTTTCAGGAAAACACCATTGACGCTTAAGAACAAAAACAATGCCTTTGTCTAGACTAAAAAGCTGTATTGGCAATGAGGTAAGCTGTATTGTTTGGAATTTAAAATATTAGGAACTCAACCGTATCTGGGACAAAAAATAGACTTTCCGGATCATGGAAATTTGCAAAGAGTTCCCTCTGCAAGTGCTAACTAAATTGCAAAGAAATTTAATTTCTGAATTAATTTCTGCGCAAATAATGAAATCACGCTTACGTAGTAGCGGGGACTTGCAAGTTTGATACATTACAAAAGATACATTTTACATTACAGTTGTTTAAGAAAATAGTAGTTGAAAGATGTTCATTGCCTTTAAATGATAACGAAATTTCGACGATAATGCAATTTCTCTCCATACAGTAAAAATATGATATATGTATAGGATTATCCATTTTTCGTTTTCGTGTAAAGTTAAATAAAACGCACATAAAGCTACGATTTCGATGAAATTTTTATTTCATTTTAATGCTTGGACCTTGCCATTATATACGAAATACAATGTCATTTAAGTGACTGCCTCTGGATTGGTTGCAGCAGTGGATCCTTTTGAGGTTTTTTTTCGAAAAAAATACTGTCACATGACGTCTCCAGACCAAAAAGCGCATTAGACAGTCATGGATGCAATGGTTTCCCCAATCACTTCTAGATTCTCCCAGTCCCATATAATACAACTTTGCTTCTTGATGTACCCATCGAGTGAGAAATGAGCCGCATCGCTGTAGACAATTTTGTTCAATTAAAAACCCACGTTTGAATCATCACTTTTGTAGTGAGTTTTAATTATTTTTATGCGTTCTTCGTTTGTTAAATGGTCCATATTCGTAAATGAAAAGTATTTAGCAACTGGCAGCCTTGCTAGACCGGCGATTTTGAAACTACTAAATACCTATAGATAACCCTATATACTTAAGTCAACATATGATACCACCACAAACAGATCATGTTTTCATTACAGTCGAAAACACACGTACTGAAACCCACAAATAACAACCCTTGATAGCTTGCAGAAGAAATGTTGTAGCTGTGAGGTCTATTAGACAGTTCCAAATTGAAAATGTTTTTCAAGTATTTGCGTGGAGTAACAATCAATTCAGTAATCACCTGCTATTAGTGCATCGGCAGTTGTATATATATATATATATATATATATATATATATATAGCAGCGGTTTAAGGAAAACCCATCCCATATATATACAGGTATGTTCCAGATTCTACTTTGAAGTAAAAGTAATTTGTAATCACTTCAATTTGACACTGGGGAGTTCTGAATTTTACTTTTTACTTGTCATTTCTGTTTTGTTTTCGAACATCAAATCGTAGTGAATTGCATTGTTCTAGAAACTACTTTTAGGCAAAAAGAAGTGGTTTAAAAATACTTTGAAATTTTATTGTGAAACGAAAATGTTTGCAAATAAACTGGTAAGTATAATAAATAAAAGTGGTCAGATTCCTTTGGTTGAAAAAAAATTTTCCTTGTTTGAAGGGGAAAACACAAGAATACAACGCAGGATGCAATAATGCTACGTTTTATGCAAAACAATCTAGACCTGGAAAACGGGGACCATGTAAAATGTGAAGAATTGTGGAATCTTTTTGCGGCTTAGTAATTTCCACGTGAGTTCCATCAATGCATCCTACTACACCAAGAATACCAAATTTTTGCATGAAGTGGCGCTTAGACAAATTTTGTTCATCAACTGTCATTTTTAATTTAATCCATCTAGGACAAATATATTTTTCTAGAACAATAAGCACTCGATTTAAAATTTTGCAGGTTGCGCTGCGTGCTAAGGCCACATTAGTGTCTTTTCCGACCCCTTGTTGAAATCCTCCTTCTGCTAAAAATCTTAATGTGGCAGCAAGCTGTAGTTCTGCCGGAATGGATGACTTGGGCAGTCTCAATTTTATGCAACGTAAAATGTTACGAAATGCATCTTTGTTGATGCGATAATTTTGTAAAAACCTAATAGTTTTTATTAAAAGTATATTGGATGTTCTTAAGTACATACATGTGTGTACTTAGGTAGTGTCGCCCATATCCAGAGGATTTGAGTGATCTCGCAAAATTCGCCTTTGTAATTTTGCTTGCGTATTCATTGGTTTGGTATACAGTGCACACTAACACCGCATTCATTGTTTATTTATCCTTTACTTATTTATTTGTCCTTATTATTTATTTATCCTTTAAAATAGCACTTTTAGTAACTAAATTTTATTTTCAAGTCAATATCAGCTGTTTACAATTTCTGTTTTCGAACTTCATTTCATATGAGAAAATGAAACAACAAACCGCTTCATTTGCAGAACATCCAAAACAAAATGTTAACTTTTCAAATCGTATTTTACTTTAATTCCACTACTTTTTTGGAACATACCTGATATATTAAATTAATTAATTATTAAATGAACCATATTTATCAAATTAATTAAATACAATTGTTCTCAAACATACCTCGCCGCAACAACATATTTTTACGCGATCTGCGGTTGACTTCACAAACGCCTTTTCGCCATCGTGCCTTAATAGAAATTTCTAAAATATTCGACAACTTTTAAGATTTTACCTTTACCATCTTTCACAGAAAATTTTCACTTTGTTAAACGAACTAGCTGACATCGTTACACGCTGCTCACTATTTGCCTCATAGCCCAGAAATTCTCCTCTTCCGCTTCCCTTGTGAAGGAATTTCAAAACCGAGTTACAGCGATGTCTCCGCCGAGATATGCATGTTTCTGTTCGTCCTGATGGGGTTCAAGCAACGAAAACAGAAATGTTGCTTTAAACCCATTAACGTGGGAACATGGAGCACCACAAACCATCGTCGTGTTTGGAGCACTTGAGAACGCTTGAAACTATTATTTGCAATTTTGGGCGTGTTGTACTATAAACTCGTATGCATAACATGTCATTGCTTTGTGAATTGGAAATGGCATTTTTCCATTTGGTTTTTGTTTTTGCTGTTTTTTGAAAAAAAAAAGAAACCAGCAAGATACGAGTATAATAACGTGTGAAAATGTTATCGTTATTATATACACACTAATGATGAAAAGCGTGTAGGAAATGCAATTTTATGCAATATATTTGGAGGCTTGGAGGTATCATTGAGCCGTATTTTTGCGAAAACCACCTCAACCCAATGCAATCAATCCAGAGGCGGTCATTTAAATGACATTGTATTTCATACATAATGGCAAGATCCAAGCATTATAATGAAATAAAAGTTTCATCGAAATCATAACTTTATGTGCGTTTTATTTAACTTCACTTGAAAACATAAAGTAGATAATACAAATCCACTGTTGGGTTATTGAAAATCAGTTAAACTATTAAACATTAATTATTAACACGCACTCATCTGAACCCCTAAGAAAAATTGTTAAAATGAAACAAATTTTGTATAAAGTTTAATGCACTTTCGACTTTCAGTAATTTTCTCTCAAAAGATAATCTGATAATATTATATGGTTTACTTCAAAGAATTCGCCAATTTCATATCGCTTCGAAATAATGGTGGGGCGACATTTGTGCAACATAACTGCTGAAGCAGCAACGTAAGCTAAAATTGCTACGGCAAGCGGTAGACGACGCGCTTGACTACGTGGCTCTGAATTAATTGCATAACATGCCTGCTCCTTAGATATCGTACGAATGTTCTTAAATCAAATTTCTCAGAGCTATTACTCGAGTGCCTCTTATAAGTGAAATATGTAATTACAAAAATGTTCTGTCTTACTTTAGTGCTTCCAGCGAGCACTAAAGTAAGCATCTGTAAATCACAAACAGTTTTCCTTTAATTTAGTTTCACATATTTTTAAATCGTACATAAACATAAAAGATATAATCCGGCTTACTTTAGCAGCAGATATAACCCGAAAGATTATTGGGAACAGGTGTAGTGCTTCCAACTGCTCACAGTGCTTCTAAATACTGAATAATTTTTACTGCAAAAGAAAAAACATAACATATCGCTGCTTATATCTATGAAAGAAATTACATTTATTTCAAAGCATATCAAAAATTGCTTTTTTTGAGAAAGAACATACAAAATTAAAGAAACTTTCAGAATATGTAATAAAAGAGTTATAAGAAGCTTTGAAACACACAGTCGCCGTGGTTGAAAGAGCCAAGCGGGATCGCTTCAATTACCCAATTTTGAAGCTTATTTCTAAAGCAATTCTTTCAATATTTTTAAAATAAGCAAAAATTATCAATCCAATTAAGGAAGCTCATATATAGCGTTTCAACATTAGCATCGTAAATTACAGTTTAATATGTTATTTAAGTTCCCAAATTCCAAATCTAAATGGTTTTGAAAGCCTTCCTACACCCAGACTCCTTTGATGCTCACACTTATCTGAAACTAAATCTCTTCAGTAGAATTATTTATATTTCAATGTTATTTTATCCGTTTAAAAACGGCTGCCAAAACGATACCCCAGGAATCACGATCAGGGAATAAAATGATGATCTTAAGAAAAAACTTCTAAAAATTGATTATGTACCAAGGAAATATTTCCTTGTGGACTTAAACAGTTCTCGAAAGTCTTTGCAGCAGGCCTGCAAGCCATGGAAGAGATAAAAGTTTTGGGTCAGGTCGTTACTTTGCGCCATTTTTGAACCACTGGTTTGGTTAATGAAATAGTTTTGCAACCCACTTGAAGCATGGCTTTGGATCGAACCTATGGTTAAAACCCTATTTATGGTTAGGACTCTATTTATTCTTCACCGACTGAATACGTCTTATTGATGCATGCAAAAAGTATAAGATATCATTTGCAAAATTCTTAAAAAAATGAAGTGCTTGCAAAATTTATTAAATGAATACCTGTAGATTCTGTAGCACAAAATGCGTTACATGCAGTTTGTTTATTTCTAAGTGTACTGAAAAGATCTTAGAATTTTTTTTTGCATTTTGCTCAATGGTTGAATAACCTCTGACATTTTTAAGTCAATTTTGGGACAGCTGTGCCAAAATTCAAATATATTTTGCCTCTCTGTAGTAATCATTTATTTTTTTGTTTGAGTCTCTATTAAAATACAGGTAAAATATAGTATCAGTGTTTGCCATAAGTTTGAATAGTATTCTCCTATGTGAATGCTTGTGGTCTTGGAAATAAGAAGGAATTCTCATTAAGTTGAGAGTTAAGAGAGATAAGACTTGATAAATTGTTCACAATCCAAAACTGCTAATGAGCATCCGTGTCTGAATCCGAAATAGTTATACAGACAGCAAAGCATCTGCCAAAATGTATTTTTTCGTGGATCAAACTTTGAAAAAAACGTAAATGGCTTGAGCTTGAATAAAACCAAATTCCGGATAGAGTTTAGTTCACAGATTCTGGCGTCGTTATTAAAACGAATTTCGATGGACCTGCTGTTGTAAGACACGTTTTTTAAGATTTTATGAAATTACTTATTTCGATATATTTATTTCATTTTATTAACATTTTTATTATTTTATTTCCATATCGCAATCCAAAACCGCATACGGCCAAATTGATTACGCAGACCAACATTTTGCGACACATGCTTGAAATTTTACAATTCAGTTTTTTTTTAAGTTTTAATAGTAATTATTATAATAATAGTATTAACAGTATTAAAGACGAATAATATTTAAATATTAATATTCTACAAAAATGTCTTTTTAGCGATATTTCTTAATCGAAGTTTTAAATTTTATGAAAATATTATGGAAAATTACTAAGCATTTCAGATTAATATTTAATATTTCAAAAAAAAAAAAAAAAGAAATAAAGCTTGCAAGTTTCAAAACACTGTAATGCGTTATCTTTTTATACTTAATATCTTCTCTAATTAACATTAATATGTATATTGACCGACCGTGGTGCAATAGCTAGTACACATGATTACAGGTTCAACCCCAATACAATCACCTATCTATTATTTTGCGACAGCCACCTCGATGTTTACGACGAACACAAACGAAACAAACGTTCGGAATCATCGTTAAACTGCAGCTACCGTTGAGAGAATCTGGGAGAGTCATTGGGTGCAAAGGAATTTGTTTTGTTTGATTTTAATAAGGCATATACGTGATATTCCTGTTACAATATTACTAATAATCCAGCGTAAATCAAGACAAAAAATTAAACAAAAAAATTAAACAAACAATGTATTTTCTTCATTCTATATAAAATTCGTAGCAATCTGTCATTCATTTGTTATTCATTGTATGACATATCCCACACACGTACGGTAACACATATCCCTTTTTCTTCATTACTATTTTTTCCTTTAACAAGCTTGAGTTTTTATAAATAAGAAACCAAAAAAAAGGTCTCTACAACACAAAAATGGCATCTTAATACATGGGCGGGCTACTAACATAAAAGACCTGATATTTGTAAGAAACATTTTTTCTCATTTCCTTGACATTTTCTTGGCACTCACACATATTTTAATGATAAATGATATGTGAATATTTTGGTAATTTCTTGCAAATACTAAAGGCTCTCTCATATTGCTGTTAGGCACATCGATACGATATAACTTCAATCGGAAGAAATAAAGTACTGCAATGCGTATACGTTATATTAATGCAATATTCAATATGTTTGATATATATTTATTTATTCCACAATACGTATACGTAATAAAAATTGAACACATATTTGGTGTGTGAGCACATACATATACAAATTGCAACACTCACATGTATTGTAAGAACAATCAACACATACAAATACAAAAGGGTCGTATGTGGCATTTGAATAACCAAACAATAACATAATAAATCACCATCGAAACAGAAAATGTCATCACAAACCACAAACTTATGTTTGTTCATAAAGTTTTGAGGCATCACATTCAAACTTATGGTATAGCATTGGAGACAAACCTTTTTTATTTCCATTGGGCGGCACTACTGGGGCTGGTGCGTTAGAAGACTTTGATTGCGGTGGTTGAATGGATGACATAGGTATGGCCAAGCAATTGCCGGCCAATTCAACATCTTGGGCATCGAAGAGCGGACAGGGTGCATAGGCGACTTTCATACCACGACCCGGCGATGGACTCACACGCGCATACCGGCCTGATGTATTAATGCCAACGCGATCACTCATTCGTAACAAACGCACCGGAAAACGCGTAATTAATGCTATGTCGATGTCGTCTTATATACTGTTTTATACATATGTATGTTGTGTATATTTATGTATATACTTGAGTGCAAAGACTTCTTTACAATTCAATATGATTGATTACATTGATCACAACGATGACACGTTCTTTCCGCCCGATATCAAACAGTTTAAGGACGATTCGCAATTTGAATAACGCTTCACTTTTGATGCTGTTCCTAAATTGGCGGAAATGTGTTTCTTAGTATGCGTTATTTTGCTTTTGTTACCTTTTTCACTTATTTGTTGGATTGCAATCGCACAGACACCAAAGATATTATATGAATCGGATATTAAAATTGAATTCTTTACGCAAGTTTCCTTTTTCGTTGTAAGTCGGCATGTGCTTGTAGTACAACTATTCTGGTTTCTGTTCACACTCACACATAAGCACAATTGTTATTGGACCGAAATCAATGAGGTACGAGCTATAAGTCAGTGATGACGGTGAAATAGAAATTTTAAATTTATTTAATTTTGTGTTATGAAATTTATAATATTAGAAGGGTCCTATAACATTAACTAGAGAAACGGCGAAAACCCTTTGTTACACAAAAGAAAGTCTTTATAAAAATGTAACTAATCACAAAAGCCACATAATCCACATCACGTATTATTTAACATATTTTTGTTTAAAATATAGTAGTAAGATTACATTTAGTCTTTACCTGAGACAACCGTTTTTTGAATTAGCAAACAAAATTCAGCGATATTAAATTTTTTGCAACTTTTTTTTCATATTTTTCTTTGTAAGAAAATTGTTTTTTTGTACGAAAGATGTTTTGCTAGACATTTTCCTAAACGAAACGTGTCTTCCTAGATACTTTTCTAAACGAAACGTGTATTCCTAGACACTTTTCTAAACGAAACGTATCTTTCTAAATAATTTCCCATACGAAAGGTGTTCTTTTACGCTCTTTTCTATACGAAAACAGTCCGTTGTGCCTTCCGTTTTCTATAGAAAAGTATCTTACTTGGCACTTTCCTTTTCCTTTATGAAAAATTTCTTCCTACATATATTACCATGTGAGAAAAGTGTCCGAAGACAATTACCTTCCCACTTAGTAAGCTTTTTGATGATGTTTTTTCCTATATGAAAAGCGTCCTCGCCGAACTATTTCTTATCTATTTCTATGATTTGTACATCCAATCTCTCTTTAGACGCATTCATAAATGAAGGTGCGCAACTACATACATTTCAACATGACCTATATGAAAAGTGTCTTATATAAGAGGCATCTTACTATTTGTACGAAAAACGTTTTCTTAAATATTATTTATATGAAAGACACCTTAATGTTTATACGAACAACGTATTTTAAACATCTCTTTACACGAAAAGTTAACTTCCTAAATATATTTTTATAAGAAAAATGTATTTTATATTACTTTGATACACAAAAAGTGTCATCTTAAATATTTCCTATACGAAAAGTGTCTTCCTAAATGCATTCCTATATGAAAACTGTCTTCCAAAATATTTTTCTATAGAAAAATTGTCTTCATAAACACACTTCTATGCGTAAAGTGTGTTCCCAATAACTTTTTTTGTGTGAAAAATACCTTTCTAGTGTCTTCCTAGGGAATTTTCTGTATGAATGACGTCTTCATTGACACGTGTTTCTAAACACTTTTCTGTAAGCTAATTGACCTCCTTGACACTTTAGTAACTTTACTAACTTTTCTTAATAAATATTTTCTTTCTATACATTTCCATCAAAAAAAAAAATTTAAGGGAATTCTCTTTATGGGAAGAGTCTTGCTAGCCACTTTTCTGTAGAAGAAGTATCTGTGTGTACGAAAAGTGCCCCCTTAGAGACTTTTATATGTGAAAACAGTCACTATTGAAGCTTTGTTATGTGAAAAATGCTTTTAGTTAACGAATAAATGACTAAAATGTTAAAAAATTCTGTTAAAGACCCATTTTCCAAAGAAAACCTTCGCTCTAACGATTCGATTTTCTCCAATCCTACAAAAATTGCAACCAAGTGGTTTGGCTTCTACTGTATCCTTAGGAAAGATTTTTTTTTTTTTTTTGATTTTTACGATCAAAAATGGCTATTTCTAGTTGCCATAACCGAAATGAAAAACTTAGTATACTCTTATCCTCCGGTAGTGGGTGCAAAGACCTGCTCCAAATTATCGGTGATTTTTCACTTTAACTTTTGGGCAATTTTCTCTTCGTTTCTCTCTATTTTGTTATATACAGAGTCATTTCGAACGATTCCACATATTAAAAATAATTTAATTTTCTTACATTAAACCATTAACCGTATTATCACCACTAACTTATGGCATTAGACCTCGTATGTATTCTATTTTACACACTTTTGACTGTATAGAACATTATATTTTGATTCATTCACGTGTACATTCATCGCGCACGTGTGTGTGCGTACAAACTTCAAGCAGTTCGTTCTCAACGTTATTCTACACCTGAATTAATGCTATTTTGAGCCTATGAAGGCTCTTAGAGTTCTTTTCATTTCGCAATTTTCTACACATTCACACGCGCCGCTAGCCGTTGTCCTCCTGAAGATACCACATCGAAAGAAAACACAACTGGAGGAGAAAATCACACACACACACGCTCACACAGAAGAAACCTCAAAGACAATGGGAACACACAGAGGAACATAATAATAATATCTTCTTCATGTACACCACAAAAAATAAATAAAATTGCGACTGAAAAAAGAACAAAACTGGAACAAAACTGAAACGGAAATTGAAACTGAAAGGAGCACAAAACCCTCAGACAATGTATTAATACAACGAGCAGCGGCGGTGGCAGCCACAACAAGTAGAACAACAACATCCAAAACGTAATGTAGTACAATAAAAGCAAACAAAGCGACCACTCACGCACACATCCACACATACATAGAACACGATAAAAATGTAAAGAGTTTGATGGGCTTTTCATAGCGGAAATATAAAGAATCGCAAGGACAAAAGCGCCAATAATATGCGCCGATATGCGGTTAGATGGATGTACGCGGCAATAGCAGCAGCGGCGGTAGCAGCAGCGGCGGCACAAGAAAAGCAAAACATACAACTTCGTGCTACTCGTGCTACATTAGCGCTATGCTATACTATATCTTCAGATAGGCATAGTAGATATAGAGGTAGGTAGATAGGTAAGCAATACAAAATAACATATTACTCTATTATACTTCATGGCATTTAGTATCACAAGATGATGAGATTATTATACTAAATATAGTACTCATCTCAATATGTTATTGCTGCATTAACGAAACGGTCAGCAAATAAACGATTTTTTTAAATTCTAATTCCGTTTTCAATTTTCTTTTTTATGCTATTTATTTTATGCTTTTTATTTCCTTTTTTTTTTTTTTTTGTTATTTACATATTCATCCAATCCACTATCAACTTGAGGTTTTTCCTCGTTACGTTTGCTTTTTTTGCTTTTTCCTATTTTGTATTCTTGCTCTTCACAAACTATGCTTTGCACTCCGTCGCTCTGTCGCGTGTTGACTTTTGCCTGCAATATCCTGCCTACAACTAATCACAGGCGGCTTTTTATTCTGCCATCAAACTTAGAGAGCGAGCGTGTGGACGAGGAGGCTGTTGTTTTGTGTAGTGTTTTCGCTTCTCGCGATGTTTGTTATTTTTTATATCTTCGCCAGTAAAGCGGAATGCGTTGGAGAGTTTGTGAGATAGTTTGTGTTTACTTGTAGTGCTCTCTTTTCTGTTTTTTTTTTTCTTTTTTTTTTTTTTTTTTTTTTTTTTTTGATGCATCAAGCTATGACAGCTTTTGGGGCTGATGCTTTTCCAAAAGCTCTGAGAAAATAAAGTTCTTACCGAAAGCATTCGTGCAACAATGTTTGTAGTCGCGGTTCGTGGCTGAACTTTCAACTTTGGCCGTTGGTCCCAAGTTTTGCCATGAAGCAGGGTTTCTCATTCGCAGGAAACTCTGCGAGAGCAGGTTAGTTTGTCATAAAAACAGACAGAATTACTTTTTTTTGTTAATCTATTTTTACTTCTCAACATTTTAGAAAATGATGTCCACCATTTTCAAGCCGTCCGAATGATAACATATATAGAACCCTTCAATGAAATGTTGCTGCTATACTGTGATAAATTTCATTCCTCCCAATCCTAAACCTCTTCGGATTAGGAAATAGTTACTGGGTGCTAAATCTGTCGGACTGGTTTGGGTGAAATATTCGCGACCAGTTTCGCTAATTTTGGCCAGCGCACACACCGTAGCGATTAATTCAAAAAATAAGTCAATATTTTGGTTATCACAATCACTACTCAACTAAAGTAAATTAATTTTACAGGAACCTTCACAACAATTCAGTTCCATTTTATGCTTTTACAACTCATTTTTATTTATTGTTCATTCAAAACAAATATTTCCTTCATGCTTCAATTCGTTTCTGACCTAAAACGAAACTAGAAGTACATATTGATTCAGTTTGCCCATAAAAACGCAAGATATTTTAGTTCGAGAAATCGATACGATTCGTTTCATACCCTGAATCGATATTGAAACCTAATGTAGGTTTCGTTTCTTGACAGAAAAAAGTAAAAATGCCTCCGACATCTTTTTTCTGAATTTTACAAACCATCTCTCTCAGAAATGTTCGCATCAACTTAAAAATGTTATATTTTTTATTGAAAATTTCCGAATAAAAATTATTTGTAATTTCGAATCTGATGAATGAAATGAAATTAAACAGAATTTCTATTCGGTTGTCGGAATTACAAACAGTATTGTGTATATTTCTGATACAGATACCTAAAACCTAAGCAAATCAAAACTATTTTCGTAATTAAATTAATTTCTTTTTAAAGACAAATGTATTCAATAATACTCGTATATCTCTATCATACAACGAAGCCTACAACAATATAATATACTTTTAATATTTATTTTAAAATTGTTCGAAAATATTGTGTTTTTTGTATATAAGTAATCGATTTGAACGTTTCTTTACCGGATTACTGAAAAATAAAAATAAAAAGATAAATACAAAACAATATTAGGTTTCCCCTCTTTATTTTATTAAAATGTATGATTTTTTAGAAATTTTCCTTCGGGGATTCCAGTTCTTTTTTTTTGCCGAAAATGCCGGCAATTTTTCACTACCAATGTGCCAGCGATTCCTTCTGAATTGCTAATTGGACCGAAATTTACAGTTTGTCATAATAAGACCATCTTCACTTTCTATTTTAGATTAAGATCATCGTGCCGTCCAAGAATGAGAAAGTACAGAAAAGATAGTCCCTCCCAAAAATAAAAATTAAGGTAGTCTTAGTCCAATAATTGATAAATTCAGTCTGCCTATTAAGAAATCAGTTTAGTCGCCTGGTAATAAATGGTACTACAACAAAACGTTCCTAATCCTGGTATTGCTGGCGTACATTGGCTACAAACTCCGCATTCAATGACAATCATCGCAAAAATTGTATACGGTTATAAAACAAACAAGCTCATATAAATCCTGGTATGATGAACAATGTCGCATTACATCTGAGGAGAAAGATGGTACTTACATGGCAATGCTGCAACCAATTCCAACTTGTACTGTGAGAAAACTCTATAAGAAGATGAAGATAGAGGCAGGCCAGCTTCTTCTGTATAAAACGGATATCAACTGCTCAGGGCAGTAAGGATTTAGACAAGTGTAAGCGTAATTATTTCATGTTACGTATGTTACGTAACATACTTTACGTATGTTACGAGGCCCGAGTATGTATTCAACAAATCTAACGGTGTTGGTGCCCAGCCAATGAGATTAATAAATACACGATACGATTAAACGCATGGCCGCTGATCAGAATCTACATTTATTATGTCCTGTCTTTGCAAGAGGTAATGTAAGTGTTTCTCTCAATTATCTCATTACCAGTCTTGTAATCATCTCACAAAAACTTCTGTCGAGTGTGTTCAGCGGTTTAAACCGGAAAAACTAAGATGTGGATATAAACAAACGATCACACTGCGACAAATCCTGGAGAAGAAAAACCTGTCTTTACTTATCATCTTTATGTTGAGTACATTGCTGCCTTTTATAGCCTGATTCGGCAAAAATTATTTGAAATCATTCCTGGATTTTTCTTATTCCCAGATGCGACGATTTTATTTAACATAGCCGTCGAGATGGAAAAAAGACGCACTTACTTGGACCATCCATTATAGCACACACTGATAATACAAACATCATTGGCCGCAAACTGGAAAATGTTACTGCAGCCTTCTGTAACATTGAGAAAGAATCAGCAAAAATGGGTTTGGCGATAAACGAAGACAAAACCAAACTATTTGTGTCGACTGACTATTGTAACTTTGAAGTGACGGACGAATTTATCTAAGTCGACACTGCCGTTTATAGAATAATGTTTTATTACGGGCCAAGCCAACAATTTAACGGTAACGCCTTCTCTCGTCTATACAAATGACTTGTTCTGCTTTTATTGTTGTACAGAGTAGAATCCTGTGCTATCACACAAGCGGATATAAGGAGCTGTCGTCGTTTACATAGGATACCGGGGTCGTATGAATGAATGTAATGGTTTGGTGTATTATGCTAATAGACCAAAATGCACGTATAGAAAAAGTGTCAGCCAATGAAATTAACGGCCAACGAAGGGCGACAAAAATCTGTTGGAGTTGAAATAATAAAATCAATTCTAAAATGAATTGGAATGATACCCTTAAATGTAAATGAAGTGTTTTTTTTAATAATCTTTATTACGATGTTCCCAATCAAATGTATCGTGAATGGAATTTGTCGCAGAATGTCATTATTTATTTATATATTTTTTTATATTTATTTATTTGGTTTGTAATTTAAAGCCTTCCGGCCACTTATATTTATTTTGTTATTAAGCTTAAAATGTTGTAACTCATTCTACAGAAGTATTAATTTTTGCGACAAGTTTTAAAGTTACGACTTAAAATATTTACAGTCCTGTCTGCAAGTATAACAAAAAGTGAGATCTTTCTTGACAGATATTCTGTTCTCGATCATAGGAAGTTCTAAATATGAAACTTGTTTGGGGTACTGTGAATGACATTAATCAGAGGTCTTTGATTAACCGTTAATCGTGCCGTATTTTTTCAATGCGATATCGTAAAAAGAGAATTCTTCGTTTTTGGAAAATTTATTTTCGACAGAGAAGTTTTGTTTTCTATTACTTTTCTTACATTCTGAACACCCTACCGCCCGTCTACCAATAAGTCATGCTGTGAATTTTATTAAAATTGTCATTAGTTGCGATGCGGTGTCTGGCACAGAATGTGAACTCATGCCCGAGGGAAATATTATTTACGCCATAGCCATTAGGAACCTTAGCCTTCCATAAAACCAACCAGTAAAAACAAAAGTTTTTTTATTTGTTTGTTTTTTTTTTTTTAGTTATTTTAAATTGTTTTTATATTTTGTTGTTTCTTTTAAATTGAATAGAGACATGTTGTTTGTTTTGTTGTTGTTGTCGTTATTTTATATTATAAGTTTGGTTGTTGTTTTTAATTGATTATACAAATTAACATGAAAAAATCAAGTTTACTTGTTATATTATATTTGTTTTTGTTTTTTAAGTTGTGTTCTATTTTTTACGTTTTTCCAGTTTTGTTTTAAGAGAGCGCTTAACTGTTAATTACACATCAATATATAAGTTAGTAATATATTTTTCTTTTCCATTTTGTTATATTTTAATTTAGAGGTGTTGCATTTTTCTCACAATATTCCAAGATTTCTTTGTTTTGGTTTCAATTTTTTTTTTTTTTTTTTTTTTTTTTTTTTTGAATCAATAAAGCCGATTTCATAGTTGGAATGGAATTGAAGAGATTAACACAAATTTTTGCTAAATCAAGTTGTTTGTTTGGTTGTTTATAGTGTAGCTGAATAAGATTAAGACAGGAAAAAAAGAGTATATAAATTATGGACTTTAATGAAATTGAAATTGTTGAATAATGCAATGTAATATATAAATATAAGTGGTACTTATTTAACTAAAGATATTTTTGGAAAAAGAAAATCATAATCTTGGGGAAGGGGGTTTGAAATTTATTCATTTTTAATTTAAATTTAGTTTGTTGTTTTTTGTTTCTTAAATATAAATACTAGTGTTTTATGTAATCGATAAATTATATTTATTTATTTTTGTTTTTTTCTATTGGTTTTGTAAAGCTTTGTTTGATTTTTTTATATATACGTAATTTAGTTTTCTTTTCAATTTAATCTTAACATTATAAAAAAAATAAATATATATATATTTTTTTTTTTTGTAAATTTTTGTTTCTGATTTTTTTCTTTTTTTTTTTGTTATAAGGAAGAAGAGACGAAAACATGTGGCTGCCTCATATTTAATACAGTATTTCATTAATCTATTATATAAATTAACGCAAAATGTAAATTGGTTGGTTGTTAGGTTGGTTGCTTTGTTGGCTTTTTAAAAAGGTTTAGTACAACGTTTGTCTGATTTTCCTTCAGTGTCAGTGTCTTGTTAAATGAATGGATAGAGAGATCGTGTCGGTCATGTGTATTCTTTAAAAGTTGTTAAGTTTGTTAAGGTTATTACAATTGATTTTCGTTTTGGTTTTTTTTTTTTTGGAAAAAGCCAGACCTTTAGGTTAACAATGTTTAAGTTCTTTTACGGTTTTTTATGGTTTCAAAGACTGAAATTTGCGAAAAATTGTTATGTTGGTTTTCGTTTAGTTTCGTCTTTTAACGTATTTTCTTTAATGTTATTTTTAATTATGTATAACATATTACATATATATGTATTATCCGTCTATAAACCTACAATTGTTATTTATAATAATGCTATTTTTGTCATAATCATTAAATATTCATAACTAGTTCTGATTTGTTTTGTTGTTCGTTTATTCTTTTATGGCTTGTTAATGCGTTAGATGTCTTAGTTTTTGGGGTTTTAAAAGGCTTTAAATTGCTTAATTTTTTGTTAGATTATTTGGTTTGTTATATTTTGTAATTTTATAGTAGGCAAAGAGAAATCTGAAGGGGAGTACAAAATCAAAATTCCCCGATAATGATTTATAGAACTGGTCAACAAAGTTGTGTTATTTATTACATATTATTTTAATCCAAAATTTAAATATTGCTGATCTGGAAAACACAATCTCATTTTATTTTCATACATTTTGGATTGGTGGCATAAACCTCTCGTTCACCCCGCAAAACGATTTCTCCTGTCCTTTTGACCTTTTTTAGAGCAATCGGCGAATCCTGGATTACGACTAAGCCCATTTCAAGTATTTTGAAAAAAACTAGATCTCGCTTAAAAGGGTCAATTTAACAGCCGCCTTTTGGGAAATATTTTCTAAAAAGGATAGTCGGCAATTTGTTGAAAATGGTTGGTACAGTTTTTTTGGATTTTGCATTAGCAAAGGAAGCTCCCTATAAGTTATCTTAGATAATATCCTTAATTGTGGCTCAATTGTGGGAACGAAAGTAGTAAACTTGTTATAAATGGGTATGTGCAAATAGCCCTTATGGAGTATTGCGTTAGTACTTCCTGAATACCTGACTGTCAGGTTAACGGATTAAAATTGTGCAAACCGGAGACCTGTAATAACTTAACAACAGCTCAGCAACTGTTTCATAATCCAGATTACGATTCGAAATGGATGCGGGTATTAAATTACAGGCTATTCGTAACGGCAATATTATTTACGGTTATCGTAGGTAAGAAGCTTATCGGTGTATGTAGAAGACGCGAGAGACTTTTGAGCCGAATTCCGATGGCCATCGTAGTATCCCTCACACACGTATAAGGCCAATTCACACCTTGAAATTTGATAAAAGCAGATTCACTACGAGCGAAATGTTACTTATTATAAGGATGAATAATTTGTTCCTCAAATAATGAGCATTATATTTTTAATAAATGAAGTCAAATATTGTGTTGATTTCATAAAAAGGTGTTCAACAAAGAAATTTATTTCACTATTAAGTGGCACCACATTTACGACAGTTCAAGTTAATGCAATTGTAAGTGTAAAAAGATTCATACCATGAAGGTTTTACGAACATTTCGTTTCAATTTCTATTTCATTCGACACACTAAAGAGAAATAACCCAAAAGCAAGACGATAAATAAACTTTATCGATCTTGCATTCAATCTAAGAGAACGGTATTGCGTCTAGATGATTACATTTAATACTTAAACTATAAATTTCTTAATTCAAGCACCTACAAAAACACAAGAGAATCACATCTTATAAGGATTATAAAACCCAGTCAAGTCCCGATTTTCCATCCTACGCAAATTTCTATTATATAAACTGCAGGAGAAATCTTTGGTCACTAACAAATTACTAACTAATGGAAATAACGTTGAATCAATGGAATCAAGAAAACATTTCATTTGACTGTGTATTCGATTTAAAAAACTTTAATTTCCTAAACAATTTTTTTAAGAATATTTTCCAAATTGCTTTTGAGATCATTCAAACAAAAACCATTTTGTTGACCAGTTAAATAGCATTAAGGCTGTTCGTTCAGATTTCCTTCTTTCCCTTGTAAAAAATAGACAAAGTTCAAAACTTTTCTGTTTCAACTAAAAATTTGCCCATTTTGTTATTTGCTATGGCTATGAAGTTTTCATCGTTGCCTGGAGTCTAAAAAGGACAAGAAGGAAAATGTAAAGATAATTACTTGTTAACTCTTTGTTTTTTATCCTGGGTTTGAGTGAAATCTAATTTTTGCAACATCAATTTTTTAATTTTGGGTGCACATTACTTAAAATATTTATTTTGTTTAGTTTTCTTGTTGAGTAATTTTTGGGAAAATTAATAACGCTTTGTTTTGAGCTTCCTTTCATTGAGTTAGGAAAGAAACGAAAAGATCGAAGTCACTCGTTCGATTATGGCTGCAAAAATGAAATAAAACTTTTTAGGAAAAAAATGTTTGCCTGAGCTACATTTATCTCAATTTTAAACGAAATTTCCTTTAGAATCGTTTTCTCATATTGAAATCATGAATATTGAAATATTCATAGGCTTCAAAAAACACTTGTAAAAATTCAATCAAATAGTACTATGAAACATTACTATCGAAATGTCAGAAATAGTTGCATGTATTGGGTCACTGATAAGTAAAGCCTCCTAAGCAACTTAAATTAGATCCTGAAAAAATAAGTATCCACAGCCCACCGTTTGTAATGTAGCGAAAGTATCGAAAATTGACAATACGAAGACTTTAGCCTGAATTAGTAACCATTTATTCTAAAGAATGATATATATTTAAATTTAATAACGTCAATATATCATTTCAAACGCATTCTAATGTTCCCCTTCCTTTCATAAACTTCATCTCGACAGCCACAACAGTAACGAGTAAACAATGATCTCTGTTATAGGTTGTTCAAAGATATATGAACTAATTGTAATAATTTTAATGAATATTTTAGTTCTTTGAATGGTAGGTTGTTGAGGAAGTAAATGTGATTTAAACCTCGTCCATGTCAATTACGCTAAATACATTTTGCAAAAACGTTTGCATTGTGTCGGAGTTCTTTTAACATTATCGGAAAATATCTTTTTGTATTGTATGCATTTCTGTTTCGTGTTTTATAAATAGTATATATGTAGGTACATTCTTCTTCTTGCTTTAATGATTCTCTAATATTTTGTGGTTGAAGTTGACAATTTACAATTTCATAAAGTTGTATAAGATTGAACGCAATTGAAAAAAAGCAATACTGATCATTTTTCGGTTATCAGTTTTGTTTTCTACTTTATGCTGGGGTGGTTGCGTATTTAAAGTGAAATCTTTTCATATATTTTGTTCTTTTTTTTATTTTAAACTCTTGGAGTTTTTCTTTCGAATTGCTTAACGCCCACACAAATAAGAAATCTATAATAAAGAAAAGAAAATTGTTGAGTTATTAAAAATATGACAATTTTGTGCATAATACAAACCCCTTTCATATACAAAGTAACACAACATAGTCAGCCAGCCAGCCAGTTTGTAATATTAACTGATCTTTTGTCTGATTTTTAGTCCTCCAATCTTACCATCCTCGCGACGGTTAGTTAGAATAGAAAAATGATAAAAGATGCGCTATTCTAACTATGATTGAAGGAATTATAAGAGTTCTATAATGGTCGTTTCCTACACTTTTTTAAATGGAAATCATTGACCGAATGTTTCAATCGTTTTAGAAAAGCTTCGGTCAATGAGCCAAAATCCTTACTAACCAAAATATATGGAATGAACGTCGCGCCAACAAGTCGCTGGCAATTTCCTTTCTCCCTTAGTGGGAGTACACTGGAAACCTATTTCGTTCGCGACTTTGTAGGAAATGGATTATGTTCTTAATTCATGGTTAATTTCATAATCAGAGGCCCCATCAAGTGTAGCATTCCATAAGAATGAGTTTTTTTTTTATAACACTTTACAGAATAAGTTGAATCTCCAGTACCAGCTTTGCGAATAATAACAGTATTGTATAATATTGTATGAACTCTACTTTCATTATATTTATTATATAAAAACAATAAATTTACATTTTCACGCGACCACAGATCACGAGCCAGTGGTCCTGTCCTTCTAGCTGCCTGTGCTATTTTGTATTCATGACTACACCATTACATTACGAAGATGTATTTTTTTAAAACTACAAAACTTTTTGCTCGGCTAAATATTTCCACACAATAATTAAACGTAATTGAAATCTAATGCGCTACGATACGAAACATATCCGGTTTTCAACCCTCGGTAGTTTTGAGGGAGCCTCCCAACTATTTTTACTTTTTTTCCGTTCCGCTTTAGCCGGCCTTGCGCCAACACACATCATCATTTACAACACTTCAAGAGTTATTCCTGCCTGCCGACGTCAACCTTGCCATTGGCCTCTTCCAACCCCAATTAAATAACATTTTCAATGACTGATCCATTTCTTTTTGTTTTGTGTAGTTTAAGTTTATTTAATTTTAATGCTTTTTTACTATTATTAAAAAAATACAACTTAATTAAAAAATGTTTACCGCCAGCCATGCTTGGAGGCTTACAAGTAAAATTAATTTGTTTCGTTAATAAAATGAAACAGAAAAAATTCAAAAATATTACGCCTTATTACAACATCGACATAGATTTAGAAAAGTTCATTGTTACAAGAAATTGAAAAAGGAAAGCACAAGTATTCTTCAAAGGAAAGGTTTAGTGTTTTATAAAATATGCCTTATGTAGTTTTGAAATGTTTGTGTAAAAATCAAAGACCAATTTACACTTAGATTATAAACTTGCAGTTGAAATTTGTCATTTAAATCATAAAGCATATAAATGACCATAAATTCTAATTGAAAATGTTCAGTTGTTAGCAAACATTGCATCAAAACTCCTCATGATAATTCCTTGCAGATTCACAATCTGCTAACAGCATCTCGACAAGCAACTTTCTTAGAAGTCCAAAAAAATGTCTCATTTGGCACAAATCTCGAATCGACAGTTTTGAATTGGACGTTACCAATCCAATCACATTATTTGAAAAGATGGTGGAACAGAACACTATGAACCGTGTACGAGGTACGACAAACAATTCGTGAAAAGTGCAACCGAACTTACGGTTATCATCATTTAATTTAGCTCTTTATTCGGCCTTTAAGAGCAGGGGACTGCTGTGTGATAACTTTTTCCGTCCCATATCTTAGTGCTTTGGAAACCACGCTGCAGGGGATTTACCCCCGGGATGCTGTTCTAACAGCACTAACTTTGAGAGAAAAATTCCTCGCCACTGCAGGAAAGGCACAGGATCACAGTTTATTTAGTGCAGTAAAAAACTGGCGCTAATTCACAAGAAATATTTATGAAAAAAAACCTGTGCTAGATGCGTTTCTGCATATGTCCACTGCAAACTTGGCATCGTAACTATTGTGTTACATAAGGGATTATCATGGAAACATCGTTTTGTTGATAATGCCAATCGTTACAAATGAATTCAATATTGTCCCATTCATAACGAAGGCTCAGGTCATCACTGTGCTCAAACGGCTTCAATGATATTTTCTTTTTTGACCAACATGACCTGCAGTGCCTATTCAATATCACATATTTTCGGTTTCGCTGGTGTTCCTTACCCATTTTTTAACTCTTATAGATTAATACAAATACTTTAGAAATTCTATAGAAGTAAAAGATGAATTCAATTAAAATGTTATTCTTTTTGTTTTGATTTTTTTTTTTGTTTATTTATATCTTCAATACTCGCACAAACTTATTTCAAAACCGAGCTAATGCCCCCAACGTTAATAAAGCGTTTGGTTTTTGTTTTGTATGTTTTTTTTTTTAAAGACACAATCATAAACAATTAACATTCGAGCATTAACTCAATTAAAAAAATGTGTTAAACCATTTTAAATTCTTTAGGAAAACATGACCATAAGGGGAGAGGGAGGGTCAGCTTTCTGTCCCGCCAAAATGGAAAATAAAGAAGGAATCTGTAATTTTCAAATCCCATGTAAAATTAGATGTCCTTATTCTCTCTGGAAGAAATTTGAATTTTTCTTTTTATTCATGGTAGTTTCCAATCTATTCTCCGTTTATGCTCACGTTTTTCTGATATTTGCTTTTTTCCTTTACTGCTTTGCTTAAGAAAGTGTGAGTGATAAAGAGAGTTTTGTAACTTACTTTACGTTTAAGTTTAAAAATTAAATTTAAGTATCTGGATTCAAAATATGTTTACGTGTGTGTGTGTGTTTTTATAATTTTTTTTTTATTTCTTGTAGGTTTTTTTTTCCTTTAATAATTATATTGTTTAACTAACTTACTATCAACGAGGACTGCAAATGTGTGTAATGTTCTGTAAAGAGAATTTCTTCACAAAGGAAATGTGACAACGCCCTTGGACTTTAAAACTTTACACCCTCACCATTCGCAAACCAAACAGGTAAACTGTTTGCGTACGCTTTTTAGTTAAGATTGCTGCAGTTTTAAGAGTTCCTCGATAAACAGTTTCTCAATGTTTCAGTTCACGATTCCCTCTGCTAAAGAAATCTTTGTGGCTGACTGCTTTGCTTTATTCTTTGAAATCTTTGTTGTTCTTCTTCTTGTTGTTGACCTTAAAATTATATATATTTGTTAAAACTAAACCTTCTCGTGTATTAACCAATAGAAAAGGATCTTCTCCTGTTTAGAGAGGGGGCTTGCTTTGTAGCAGGAAAGGTAATACAAATTAATTGTTACTGTAATCATTTGCGTAATAATGATCATAATAATAAAAAAGGTTTTCTTTTTTGAAAAAAGTTATATTTTCATAGCTAAGTGTAGGTTTTGTCTTGGGTTTTTTTACGTCATCCTCTCTTATATTTCTGATTTTAGTAGGGATTTCTGTTTTTTTTTTTTTTTGTTCTCTCTCTATAAACTTGGATTAAATGAGCCGTAAAATGGGAGTTCTTGCTGTTGTTATTTGTTGCTGCTGTTCTGTTCTGGTATTTTGTTATATTTTGTAGATTCTTGTTAGGAAGAAATCTCTGTGTTGTTCTTCTTCTTTTTCTTTTCAAATATATGAATTAAAGTTTGATTTCTTTGTTTTGTTTGTTTTTATTATAATATATTTCTGGGTTTTATTTTCATTATTTTTGTATTAATTATATTTATATTTAAATGTTGTTGTTGTTGTTTCTTCATGTGTGTTTTTTTATAATTTTCATTCAGAAATTTTAAGTTTTATGTTGTTTCTCCATTATAGATTTTATTTTAAGTTGTTTTTTGTTGCTGTTGTTGTTGTTGAGGGGTGTTATAGTAAAATTTAATTTAATTTATTTTTTTAAGATTTTAATAGTTGTTTTTATATAATTTTTTGTTGTTTTCATTTTATCCATAGCAATAGCGACGCGCGGTGTTGGGGCGCACAGCTACAGTCTTCGTCAACATCTTAAAAACATAGAAAAGCTTAAAAAGAAGTAATTTAGCTGCTCACTTCGATGTCATCATAGTCACGAATTCTGCAATGATACAAGAAAATGGGCAAAGCAGGACATTAGTAATCACAAATCGACAACTATAATTAGAAATGGTAAAAAAACAAAAACAAAGAAATAAATGTTAATAAAATGTGATTATCTTGTGATTATTTACAATTCCCCACCACCGCTATTCTTCAACGTCCCGAGAAGTTCCTGCAGCCATCGTGTAGCCTAAATAATATCAGCAAGCAGACAACAGCAAAAAAATGTGCAGTTGTACATCACGAGACAAATTGCAGTTGCTGTTGCTGCGGCAGACGTCGCCGATGCTGTGGGCAGTGAGACGATGAGGGAAGTGGTCAATTCGAACTGTATATAAATATAATTATACCAAATCGAACTGATTCAAAAACAAACGATACAGTTGTTCCTTATTTTCTCAAATTTACATATTTAGAATCAACTTACGAGCGAACGATGAATACAAAAGAGCTATAAAATCTAGTAATATAGTAGGATCGGCATAATATGTTTTCTATCCAATAAAATAAATATAAACCAACAAACTGAATATGAAATAAATTCATAATTCGAGCAGGGGTGACCCACCATATACGATTTGCTCCTAGATGTACAACTTTTGTTAGTTTTACTCTAAAAATTGTCAAAAAAAAAACTATTGAAAGTTGTAGCAAATATTAGTAAAGATGAGAATAATTTCGACCTGCAGCAGTTTACTACTTTTTTATTTGGAGAAACTTATATTTACATTTCTGATGATATCGCTTCAGAGAGCAAATAACAACGACAATAAACAAATACATAGATAAGATAATGACTGTGTTTTCTTCCAGTCGCATGAAGTTTCATTATTTTTCCTGCTATTTTTTACAACTTCTTCATACAGAGGAAACTTTTGTACTAATTTTCCGATTCCACTCTAACTTTTAAAAAAATACTGAAACAGAGACTATTCATTTATGCGCGGTATAACTTAAGCCTTTCTTGCATAGTAGAACTTGTTTAATGGAAGACCTCAAAAAGTGACATATATGGTTCCGAAATATCGATTTCGATCCAATGCATTACTAGATAGTAAATCTTGCTCCACATAGTATGAATAAGATCAGTTTATAATTAGCATCTCTGTGTACAAGAGACTGAGGTTATAATCATGTAACATAACATAACATTGCGATATAATCACATAAGTTTCTGTAAAATTGCCTCTTTCTGTAGGCTTGGAACTAGTTGTGGAATAGCTTAAAACCACTATGGGTCCGAAATACTATATTCTACAATGCGTTATTTCACTAAAAAAAATTAGAAAACTGAAGTCGAGAGTTTCCATTCGATGTAGAAAAAAGAACGATATAAAATATTGAGAAAAAGATACACGAAAGTGAGATTGTACATTTAATATTGAGAAAATACCAATGAGGAATACCTTTTAATATTGGAGGAAAGCAAAACAGGAACTAAATATGTATATCTTATTTTAAAATATATTTCTTAACAAATACAAAAATGCAGACAATTTCGCTACTATATCCAAATATATATATTATAATATATGTATACACAAAATAATATAATAATAATTTATGAAATTTGATATGGATATAATTTATGAATATGATATGAAAAAACTTTTTAAAATATTGTGTCAGTCTGATACCGGTTCCAAATATCATAAAGGAAATGATTTTTACCGCTTCTAATTTAATCAAAATTCCATTCATAATTTTCCAACACTAAATGGGAAATTATAAATGAATAATCTCTATTTTCTATAATCCTTTTCTCGACATCAAATGGGAAATGGTCAATATCAAATCCAGACACAGTTTGCAATTAGTATAGCTGTGCAGAAGAATACTATTTGGTTTTGTTCTAGAACTAATATTTTTTACTATAATTCACGCAAGAAAGAAATAATTCATGCCCGTAAAGCAACCGAATTGTGTATCTGTGTTGCAATATGCAACGAGTTTTAGTTTTCGCGTAGCGGCCAGTTTTTAATAGTCCTAAACTGTATGCCAGCCATTAGCTGGATATCCATATAAACAACTGGAAATTGAAACTTCTTTTGCAAATTTGGAACTATTACAGGGGGGATCTCACATTTCAGACCAGAAAAATATCGCAATATTTATAAATCTGTGCAACTACTTCTGTGCAACTACAATAAACCGTTTCGACTCCAACCTCTCCCCTCTCCAAAATTGTCTGTTAAAAATTGATTTATTTTTCCTGAGAATTAACTAAAATTGAGGTATACAAGTATTGAATTTTATTGTTTAGACTCATAGTGGCTACAACGCCAAGCGAAACAAAATATGTGGTGTGAGAGTAGTCATTCTATAGGTTTTTTTTTCGTATTTTCTTCCAATATACATTTATTTTTGCTAATTTTCCTCATTCTTACGGTATGTCAAAAAATGTTTTGTGGTTTTTCTTTATGGTTCTTCTTCATCTTATAAAAAAAAAAGTAGCAGCCAGCGCATACATGCACAAATAGACGTTAATTTAAAAAAGAAAGCTCCGTCGTTCAAAGACAGACAAACAACTGACGAACAGACAGCCTGAAGAATAAAACACATGGGTTATTTTTAAGTATTGAATTCAAACACCTGCTAGAATTGGGGGCACAACACATTCTTCGTCGTTACCAGCTGAAATGAACAGTAGCCGTGCATCAGAATCCCTTCTCTCGTTCATTTCATTTCCTACCCCCACACTGACACAGCGAGGCAAGCGTATTTGTCATCTGTCAACCATCCAGAGCATTGTATTAGTAATTTGTTTTTATTTAGTTCATTATTTATGTAAATATTGCATTTCATTGCAACTATTTCACCCCAAAGACAGCGCATTATTTTCAAATATGTGTACGTTTGGTTGACATCCCAAATACAAATTATCTCTAAAGACAATGAATGAGTGGTTTGAGAGGCGAATTGAATTAAATTACATTGAGAGCAAAATGTGAAACCAAAGATTCCGATGACGAATTATCATCTGCGGTGTTGTGGTTGGTGGTTGGTGGCTGATGATCGTGATGAATCGTCTTCGTTGACAATCATTATTGCACTTCGTATGCATATTGAATTTGTAATTTCGTTTGGCATTTGTCAATTATTGAACCGTTTTGTTTCGACGAAATTAGCTGTGAGAAAAATCCGCTATCATCATTTAAATTGTGTGTGTGTGTGTTACGCTACCTGCCTGTTTCCCTGCCTTCCCTACTTCTCTTCTCCCGCTCAGGTGATTAGACTGGCTATTTGGCTTAGATCCAATAACCAAAATCAAATATTTGTATTAGAAAATAGATACATATACGTAGATTTACATCGTACAAACGAATAAAAAGATAACAGCACGGGAATCTTCATCACACAGTGTTTCGAAATATAAAAGTGTTGTTAGCAAAATATACAACAAATTTATCAATTCCTAAGTTCTAATGCTGTTTGATAGTAATTGTTAAGATTAAATCAATATTATAACCAGATAAAATGTAACATTACAACAGAGTAGAACAAATTCTATGTTCGGAATTAACTTCGAAGTCCAATTTCTGCAACATTGAACGTGTTCCTCTCTCTCCACGACAACAAATATGTTTTTTTCTTTCCTTTTTTCCATTCCGAATGGGGAAATGGTTATCGCTAAAGTTACTATTATTTTTTTGTTTATATTACTAGTATATTGTTTGTCTCGATTACTTAGTTAAATAAATCTTAAAAAAGTACTTTTTTCATTTTATCTGTTATTAAATTTTTCGTTATATTATGGAGTATTTGTAAATTCCAATGAAAGTTATAATTCCGTATATTAAGACGAAAAACGTGTAAAAGGAAAAATTGTAATAAGTGAAGTAGACTGTCATTGTAAATCATATTTTTCTGCTATGAACATACACAAAATTTTTATAACATTAGCATTATAAAGTTTTATAATGTATTTGTTACCGAATTATGGAGAAGATATGTTGTAAATTGTGATTTAATCAGATCGGCCTTAAGACTTAAAATCAAAATCCTGAATAGATCAAACTAAATACTTGCTAAGATTGTTTCCTTTCTGTCACTTTATAACTTGTAGGGTAACGGTTCTAAAAGTACTGAGTAAAAGGCATCTTTCCAAGGGTTTGACTACAATCACGCCCAAAAAGTTAGAACAGCCCCTCAAGAAAGTACTTGTATAAGTTATAATGATTGTTTCTAATATCTACAACATAAATCATCGTACATTACTTTTACTTAACGAATATTTGGGAAAAGTGTAGAAAAAAATTTTTAAAACAAAAATTCCATCTAGGCATGGGCCGATTTCTTTCGATTCCAAGCTTATCGCGCCTAAGACAATGAGATATATGTATGCAAAATTTCAGCTCCCTGTATGAAGCGGACTTGATCTCTTAGCACGTCTACTTGCAACAACAACAAACTTAATATACCCAACGTTGGTGAGAAAAAAATATTGTAAATATAGAAATAACCTTCAAAATGTAAAAAAAAATCAAGTAGCGAATTAAATAAGCGAAAATTGGAAACACAAAAATATAAATAAAATCCCTAAAACACATACTAGAAATATCCATAATATTTTTATATTTCATATATTTATATTAAAAATACAAACAAAACAAATTGAAAATCTGAAAACATAATAACAAAAATAAGAAAAAGCAAAATAAATAAAAAAAAGATACAAATAAATTAAAGAAATAATTTGGAAAATGTTAAAAAAAGAACAAAATAGCAAATAAAATAAACATAAAAAACTGTAAAAAATTTAATAAAAATTAAAAAATATAATAATTTTGTTTTATTACATGCATCTCGTTGCCGGTTGGGTAATTATTTTGCAAATTTTCTCTCATTGACAAAACTACCATGAAGTTAAAATTAATTTCTCCTGCTGAGACACTGCTAATTATTTCATTTATATATTTTTGTATTATCTCAACGGATCAATTACTAAATTTTGGATTATGTTAAAAAAAAAACTGTTTCCATATATCTTCTTATTTAATAGAATTTATCTCAAGACTTTTTTTGTAGAATTATCTCAAGACATCCAACACTGTTCGAAGCCGCACATCGACATGCATGGGGAAGAAATAAAATAAGAGTAAACAAAATTACTCATGTATAAACCAACCTCGGAAGAAAACTATGCATTAGAGAAGCAAACAACAAGGCCAACACATCAACCAACACAAAAACAAATGCCGGCAAAAAGGAAATCCCAAATGGGGCAAATCGTTATTTGGTCTCTAAGGGAATAGCTATACAATATCTTTACAACTTATTATTAAACAGTTTCTAGTTATACATACATATATTAACTATTAAAAGTAGTTATGTAGACCATAAACCACCTGACAAATAGCGGCCTTAGGGACTGTATATAGTCACGTGGTGATTCGTTGCCACCCGCCATCCCTCCCCTTCCACATTTTGAGACAAGCAAATGCAAATTTCGCACCAAGTAAATAGATATGATATCTATTTTAATCATATTTTACGTCTTGTTAATTAAAACAAAACAGCATCGCGTCACATGCTTGCGTATAGAGACAAGCGGGTATGGCGAGATAGTGATGGGAGAGGGAAGAAGAAAGTGACGAGCGAGCATGGCATCCATGGATTATTTATTGGTAGAGAGGCGACGTTGGCAGGTTCTGTTTTCACTTTATCACTAAATTCAAGAAATATTTGCATGTAATCTGTTGCTTGCTTCTGATTCTTTTTATCTAAATGTGGAAGTGATTTCACACCTTTTGACGACAATAGTTAAATACACAAAGGCGCACACACGCAACATAGCAACCACCGCACAAAATTCCCTTTTAGACGCATCTTTTCACTCACACTGTCAGTAGACAAACGAACAAGATATCGGAACCGACAACATTTTGAAATCCTCCAAAAATAAATATTTACTTTATAGCCCCAAAAAACAGTAATAAGGAAATTCAAAGTTAAATGCTCAAAATACCGGACAATTGGAAGAATAGATATATATTTGAACCAAACCATATGTGAAACATGAAGAGTTTAGTACAATTTTACAGTATGTACAAAGACTAATAAAAAATAAATAAATAAATAATAAACAAACGTGTTAAAAATTCACCAAAAGATATCCACAGGGCAAGGACTAAAAAATGTGGGCTCACCCACTGATAAATAATTTAAAATTTGCAGAATCGTGCTTCTTCAAGCCATATGTGAAAACATGAAGAGTTTAGTAGAATTTTACAGTTAGTACAAAGACAATTAAAAACTAAATGAATAATAAATAAATTTATTAAAAATTCACTAAATGATGTCCAGAAGATAGGGACTACAGAAATGTGAGCTCGCCCAGTAATAAATAAATTAAAATTTGCAGAATTGTGCTTGTTCATTTCAATTAAATGAGTAAATGAAATCTTAATTACTTGGTCTTACATTTCAACTGACAATATGCATTTTATAATAGAATAATTTGTTAAATGCGAAACTTAAACAATATACGTTGGTTGAATAAAATTTACAAAAGTCGAAATTATATTCACATACGCTTGAAATTCATTTTGAAAGCTTCGCTTCATATGAAAATGCTTGAATGTCGTCAGTCAAGTCATATCTCCCAATTTAAAAACGTCTTCATCAAATCTAAAAATAGTTTCACTTATTTCGAATTTGGTTTCACAAAATTTGGAAATGATTTCACTCAATTTGAAGATAATTTAATTTCACACAAAAATTATATTTATTAATTTTTCCAAGGACTATGAATTACAATAGCAGATGATACCCCCCTCATAAATAATTTATGTATTTAATGAATTATCCTGTGCATTTGTTGCAGGCTCTTCTTTCGACTTGGTAGCATGCTTTAAGTTACTATTTTGATCAGTCGTGGTCATTCGTTTATAAATTCTGTGTTTGAATTTATTGATATCGGTGAATAAATAAATCCATAGTCTAGAAATTACATAAATTATTTATTCGTTGCCAATATGCAATAATTAGGATCACCGATTTTTTTCAGCGAAAGTGAAAAAATATACATGTTTTTTTTAGCAAATATATCCTTCCATTTGTGACAAATTATTTGTAAATTGTGCTCTGATTGGATACAAAGACTTGAACTGAAGTAATCCTTGCAAATTGAGGAGTTTTATTTGTCATACCAGCATCCAGTGAAAAAGATCTATAAAGCATTTTACGAAGCCAAACCCATCGGGGATCCCAATCAGAATGTGCAGTGTTCGAAAGGAACATTACATAAATAGCAAGAACTTTGTGGACATTTTCTCATTATACTCGTACCAGTCCATAGTAAGATCAAATTTTATGCAAGAATTTAAGCCGCAGAACGATATTATATGTGCACGAACAGGTGCATATCGATCCTCTGCTTGGCCGTGGCGAAGGCCTCACATATAACTCGGGAATGAAATACTTCCTGTCTAGGAGACTTTCTAACGTGATGGTAATCCAACTCAAAAAGGATTGGTGTACTACCGATGCGTCCCAAAAATTGCATTGTTAATAATGCTGACAGCTAAAAGCAAACCCGGGCTGTACTTATTTAAAAATGAGCAAACATTAGACTTATTTAACTGCAAATGATCAAAATTCTCAAATTAAATGCCTCTGTTATGTACGTATAAATCAACAACTTCAGCTTTTAAATACAACATTAAAAGGGCGGTTTTCGTGATATATGCCATTAAATGCTTGGAAACTTGGCCTTTAAGTTGCAATTCTTGAGATGTTATCGTGCGTGATAGTTACCATCCTCAAAACAATTTTTTATTACTAATAAAGAAAAGCCCAACGAAATAAAAATTAACACCATCAACCACATTAGGAATTTTTGCAAGTGTTAAACAGAAAATACTTTACATATCACTTTTCGAGAATTTGTAAAAACGGGTCAATATGCAATGCAACAATCTTGTATATAGACTAACAAATTCCGCTAAAGGCATTTGAACTATTATGGGATTATATGCAGTTCAGAGTTTTGGATGTACGTAGTTTGCAAAACGTTAGTTCCAGTATAAATACCTACTCGACGACAATAATCCAAACACTAATTTTTGAAATGTTTCACAAGTAATACCAAAGTGGGGAACTTGTTCGAGAGGGGATAACAACTCCGAAATTGTTTTGGAACTAGTATTTTTCGTTCAGAAAACTTAGTTTTTTTCTGCAGAAACTTATTAGACTGCCGACGAACAAGTGCTTCAAGTTCTCTTTATCAAATTGTAAGTAATAATTATAGAGATATGTCAGCGTATGGAAATCATATGTACGAATATGAATCTGACAAACTCATACTAATCACGAGTCTTCCATTACTCATACACTTACAACAAAATATTGCTACAAAAATATGCACCTTTTTATTTGTTTATTTGATGGATTTTTAAAACAAAGTTTAATATTTCATTGGTGTATTTTAAATGTGTTTCCCTTCGGGTGATTTATCAACTTACCTTCGTAATTGACTTGACCATCACCATCGATGTCAGCTTCTCGAATCATCTCATCTACTTCTTCGTCTGTTAACTTTTCACCCAAATTTGTCATGACATGACGCAATTCAGCCGCTGAAATGAAGCCGTTGCCGTCTTTGTCGAATACTCTGAAAGCTTCTCGGATTTCTTCTTCACTATCGGTATCCTTCATTTTACGGGCCATCATTGTCAAGAATTCGGGGAAATCAATTGTGCCGTTACCTGATTGAAATAGATAGTAAAGGAGGAATATGAAAACAAATTAATGCAGTAACTTGCAAACTAAAACAACGTGTAATCGTTGACATTTACACAACAAGGCTACTGAAAATTTACACGGGTTTGCTACACACGCCCCGTCCCCTCGCCATCATTTTCGTGTTGAAATGAAAAGTATAATAATTCGATTTGCATCACTTTCTAGCGTACTGACACAAAAAAAATTAAGGGTATTTTCCTCCTTTCTAGGTGTGTCCATTACTTTTCTGTATATGCTAGGGCATTTCCTGATAACAGACTTGAATTGTTTATGATATTAAGCGGAAACCAAGCCTTAAAAATTATTTCTAAACATGTGTTCATTTTGTAATTTGTTTCCAGTCCAACGAATTGCAAAAATGAGTTAAATAATATACATATGAGAAGGCTGCCTAGCCTTCTACGTCGTAAAAATGAAGCAAGGAGACGATTTGGCACATTAAGATGTTGCGTGTTACCCACACCTCTATTGCGCTGCTGTCGGTATTTAGTTCCTCACGTTTCAACGATCTAACGCCGCAGGCAAAGGATATACACAAATATTGTGCCTTTTTTTATAATAAAGTAACAAATAAAATAATAAATAAGAAAATTAAATTCCTTCCCACGCGCCTTGTATGTGGAAATAAAACCAGCGTGCAAGGGTTTCAAAAATAATGTGTGGTAATAAAAAGCAGAATAATAACTTTTGTTATATGTCAACCTTTATATATGTTTCACATTTGACAAATTTACAGCAAAGGACAAAGAAAATTAAATTCTCTTGAGCGTCAATCGGAGATGGTCCGTAGGTGTTTTATGTATTGCAAAAATAAAACATCCATTTTCATTGCTTCCCTTTTATTTGCCAAGTTTTATAGTTGTTCTGGTTTTACGGTATTGCTCTCAAATGATATTATTTTAAACATCATTGTTGCTGATTGATAATTTGGAAGGGGGGAAATATAAAACCAAAAAAGAGAGAAAACAACAATATTTTCGGCATAAAAACCATAAATATGTCTGTATTTAGTCTTTTTTTATTGAAATTTCCAACTAATTGATATTTAACACTTAATAGAAATCGAAATGAAAAGATCCTAAGAGATCACTGAGCAATATCAACACACATTAGCGGCACCCAGTACCCACATCACTCGCTCACATAATTTCAACAATTGAGTTTTGAAAATATTCTAATTATTTTTACTCTATGAAATCTAAAATAAAAAGTCATTAAGATTTAAAAACTACGATGTCGACGGACGGAATGTGTTTTCCACTTGGTCTGCTACTCTTTCAACGAATTTATGGTTGAATGGTTTTTCTGTGTTGGTGGTTCTGCCCCGCCGCCAAAAGTAATATCTAATTGATGGTGTATTGATGAAATGTGAAAATATTTTACTATTTTCTGGCGAAAGATAAATTGTAAATTTTGCAATGCTGAAATATCTAAGAGCACCTCAAGCGAGTTTATTAGTAAATCATCAATGTGTAAAAACACTATGCAGGACTATCAGTAGCATACTTTCGAAAAAAGGGTGTGTTATCAAGGATTTCAAGCAACAAATTCGAAGAATCTCATCAAAGTACAGGACTACAATTGTGAGAAATGTATTTATTTCGCTTTATTCCATTTGGGTAGAGTTTAATCGACATTATTCCAGCCGAACGCAAAATGAAATAATAGAGTTTGCCTGTTTACACCCTATAAAAGAATTAATGGCGGAAAAAAACATAAAAAAAAAATACATTTAGCTAATTTTGTGTGTAAATTTTGAAAATTTTCGAAGAACAATTTGTAATAATTCCATAAAGTTGTTTTGCTAACGTTTGATTATATCAATGCTAAAAAACAGTTTTATGTAGTCAGTGAGGAATGATCAGTGATAATGATGAAAAGATCTGCTCCGAAAACCATTGTTTTAGAAACAATTCATATTTCAAATTCTAAAGAGTGTAAGTATAATGTTTAAGTGGGCAAATCGGAATTGTCAACAACCATCAGATACATCAGATTGAAGAGCTGCCTACAGTGCTACACTAAACTCCCATATGTGGCACACAAAAGTGACGGGAGTTCAAAGTTCCGAAAATATAATGAATGATACAAAATACATGATACATCATTCACTAATGAAAAATCTGAAGCGATTCCATTCGACTTTGAAGCATTAGGAAATAATTCTTAAATTAACAATATGATTATTGAATCATTTGATACTGCCAATTATTCGATTGCCATAACCTTTACGAGTACATACAACACCTTCAACACAGTAGCGAAAAAAAATAATCACTGAGTCTACTAAAATGTCAATGTTCTACTTTATTTTACATTCATATCTTAGCTACCCACATTCCTCTTCATATTGAATAGGTATAAAGCGCTATATGTGGCTTGACGATAGTCGCCGCCTTGTATTAGCGGTCGAGACGTTAGGCAGCGCTAATATCCATTAAAACAAAAGATGACAGACAAAGCAACCGCACCAAAACAAACACCACAAGCACCACATATTATTCATGAAACGATCTACAGTCAAAGTCAACGCGAAAACGACTGACGGGCACAAAGACCACAAGACACAACTAGGCATCATTCTTTTAAACTGTCTTCCCTGCTTGTTACTATAAGTGAGATAGCAGCGGCGTCATATCTCATAAGCAGAATTATTTGTTTTAGGCATTTTCGTTGTTTCTTTTATTTCAGCGTAAAAGAAAATAATGAATCGTTTAGATATTAGAAAAGGACTTGTTTCCCCGCGAAACGACGATGACAGCAGAAGGGGAGACGAAGTATTGTTTTCCCCAAAATTACCCAATTATTTTTAGACGATTAATTGCCCACTGTGGCCTCCTCTCAATAATGATATTTGCACTCTTTAGACGACGACTCGCCACCCCTCAAATGAGCATCGAAGAAAATAAGAACAAACTAGAGACACGAGTTCAAAACCGCCTGTATGGCGAAAGGCTGGCAGCTGTTAAATACCTGCATCTGAAGTGTTATTTATTTAGTGAAAGACTTGCCATTTTCAAATATGGATCGTTCGATAACCGAAGAACGCCAAAAGTGGTAATTCAAACTTGGGCTTTCAATCGAACAAAATTTTCTTCAGCGATGAATCTCATTTCTCACTCGGTGGTTACATCAACAAGCAAAATTATCGCACATGGGGTTCAAAAAACCCAGAAGTGATTGCGGAAAAGTCATTGCAACCGAAAATGAAAAATGAAAAATTGAAATGACGCTGAAGGAACCTCAAAAGGATCCACTGCTGCAGCCAATCCAGAGGTGGTCATTTAAATGGCATTGCATTTCGTACGTAATAGCAAGCTAAAAGCATTATAATGAAATAAGTTTCATCGAAATCACAGCTTTATATGTGTTTTATTTGACTTCACTTTTGAACTCGAAAAATAGATAACGGTATATGTTTAAAGAAGTACACAAGGAAAAAAATAAAACGGGACCGAAATATAATAAATTGCAAACCACACACGAGGCGTTCAAATAATATGGATAGTTTGGTTGTGAATGGGTGGGTGACGTCTTGCCTTTTTTCATTGTTCTTGAACCATAGATGAGGGTTTGGGTTTTCAAGACATTATTTTTGCTCTATTGAAAGCAAACGCGGTACCCATCTTACGCACAGCTTCCTCATCTTCAAATCTTCGATTAACATACAACGTATAGCAACTATCATTTCAGCCAGCTCACGCATCTTCAGCCGACTATCACCAAATACCATTTTGTGGATTTTCTTAACCGCGTTTTTCATGCATCCCCAATAACATTTTGTGGATTTCTTAACCATGTCTGATGTGGACATCTCATTTCGTGGAGAAATTCACTGAGATCATTTACTTTTGATGGCTCAAATAAAAATACCACTTTTCATCAGAATAATTTTTTCCAACTACTGACGCAATCTAGTTTTGGGACCGCCTTCGTAGAACTGTTAAATAATGATATGGATTGCATGGATCACTTTTAAATGTACTCCATTTGCAATTTTTAGCTTGCAGTTGTTCATTGAGCTATCTGCAAAACAAGGCTTATAATATTCTGGATATTTGTTGCAAATGCCTATTAAAATTTCGGAAATTGGTTTGATAAATAAGTTGCTAGTACAGATTCTCCTGGCACGAATTGTAGATTCTCAATGACTACATAACTTCAGTTTTTTTTTTTTTCCCTTGGCATAAAATAATTTTCCCAAACAACTTCATGTTCGTTTTATATACCTATATACACTAGCTGACCCGGCAAACGTTGTTTTGCCTTCAAAATGCCTTGTTAATGTGGTAAAAAAAAATTAATTGCAAAAACCTCATCTCCAACGCCATCTATCACTTCAAATAAAACCTTTTAAACCTTCCGGAATACTCTATCAATAACTTAAGACCAAAATGAGCCAAATCGGTCCAACCGTTCTCGAGCTTTAGCGAGACTAATGCACAGCAATTGATTTTTATATATATATATATATACATAGATACATAGATAGGTAATAAAATATTCACATTTGGTTCGAAAATAACAAATTTTAAAGTAAACTCTTCTGGAGCGCCCTCTTTTTTTTTTGTTCTAGGGAATGCCTTCCCAAATAACCTTCAGGGAAATATCACAAAATGAAGTGACTTGAAATTATTCCCATATGTGACACTACAATTTGTAGTTCCCATCGTTACGATTTTGTACAAAGATTTCCAATGAATTAACGTGGCCTTCAATTGGTTCTGCGTTAGTGTTCCGCAGCAGAGATTGATAGATTGCCGATCCATCTATCTTTGCGAGCCTGACCAAAAACATAATCGGGCAATTATTGTACAATTAACCTGGCTAATAGTTTGCCGAATATATACCATGTAAACTCATTGAAATTTGTTTTAAACGTCGGTACAAAATGCCCAGTAGTCGACCTTCAGGTGACAGTTTTTACAAAAATCATTGAAACTACCGCTCCTATGGAACATTTCCTGGTCTGGAATATATATTCTAGTAGCTGTTGGAGGATCAACAAATTGTAATTATATAACTATCACTTATGCACCGGTCACATCATTTTTGCTGCTTGATCTAAATGTATCCATAATATTTCATTTTCCTTCTATCTTCCCTCTTACTTCGTTGGCGACATCGCCCCTAATGCTTCTAACCGAACAAAAACTTAAAACTCCAATTATACAGAAAGCAATTGAAATATTATCGTCGAAATTATATCATATATTCTTCTTTCGACTATAGTTATAGTTGATTAAAATATAAGAAATAGCTAATATAACTAAATTAAATAGCTAATATATTATAACAGCAAAGCTTTGTATTAGAATCTTTGAAAATGTATTGAAACTACGGAAAAGAAACACTACAGTCAGCAAATATATTCCTCCATTCCACTTCAATCCTGCGCATGTTCTATAACTCTACTTTTGGCTATACCTCTTCTACTGCTGTACTGCATACCAATTTCCCAGTAGCAGCTACATACATCAATGACTAGCAAACATCTAGGACATAAAGTACATCCCAGAAATCACAAATGCACAAATACATGAACAAAGTTTAAACATACAAAGAACAGTGCTTCACGGAAACAGTGGTGTTAATCGTTGCCCAAATTCCAAAAAGTCCTGCATCATCATCCACCCACCACATATTCTCGTCAAGAATACGACCGTTAATATAGAATCGAGAGAGTACAGTCCAAAAAAGGATACACCTTGCATACACTTCGGTATACATACAAGGACATGGGGACACAAATGTTAAAAATCGTCATATTGTAGTATTCTGCTGCCGTTTGGTGGCTACCGTATTACCGATTCTTTTAAAAATTATTCAACGCATGACGCACGTTGTTGCTGCTGTGTTGCGTGTCTACTAGAGGATTTTAACCTTTCCAAAAATAGCGCCACACGCTCTCAAACAACATGTGGCGAGATGAGACTGCTCTGCCGCTCCGCTCTGCATATATGTAAGTGTAATGATGACACTTTCTCAAAATCATAAAAATAATGCAACAACACATTGCAATCTCCCTATTTTTAGCTGCAAATATTATGAATAAAAGCTATAGAAAGAAAGGTGGCAAAATCTTGTACTACACGGAGATGGCGACATGGGCGGGAGAATGACTGGAGGGCAAAAGCAAGCAAACATAAACATCTCTGTGTCCATAAACATCTTTGCGCACCGAGTGCAAAGCACTTTTTGTCTAAAATATTACTACTTACCGTCAGCATCGACTTCATTGATCATGTCCTGTAGCTCAGCTTCTGTGGGATTTTGGCCAAGTGATCGCATAACTGTTCCCAATTCCTTTGTTGTGATGGTGCCATCACCATCTTTGTCGAATAGTGAGAACGCTTCTTTGAATTCAGCAATTTGTTCTTCTGTGAGTTGATCGGCCTGAAACAAAAATGTGAAATTTAAAAAATTTGTCTATACAAAGATTTCAACCTCAAGTTGACACGGTAAAGAAAAAGGCACCAGCTTTCATTTACCATTCCGTTTCGGCAACACTTCCGTCCAATAGATCACAAAATATGTTCCCACTACTATCGTTAGACCGCAAATACCGCTATGTAGTGTGAAATAAAATAAGCGTAGTTTGCAAAGCGCTTGTGAAACAGAAAGCTACCCGTCGTTTAAATCTTTAATGTCTATCTTGTGGGTTTTTACTTCGTTTTTCTTTTTAAGTTCCTTAATAGTTTTTGTGTCAAATATTTAAATTTGAATTGTAAAGCTTATGCTAAACTGTTCCCTTCTCAATTGTTTTACTTAACCTCACTCATTTCTAAACAAAGTAGTAAAAAAAACAACCTCTTCTTCACGCTCCGGGCTGCTATTAAATCCCATTGTTGGAATATACAATTACTGCGAAAGCGAATGCAAATTCAAAACGCAAACGAAGGCGGTCACACAGCAGCAACAGCGTCTGTGTTATCAGTTTGTGTGGAACTGCCAACAAAAAGGTGTAACATCACACACATTTAAGGTAAACTGACGTCAGCAAGATGATACCATGATATTTACATATAAATGGAATGGGAATGTGTATTATATAGACATATACCGAAGTATAGGTACACACGGAGGGGAGGGACGTACAAATATCAAATAATACACTGTCGCATAGAGAAGTGATATGGTAGGTTTTCATTAACAAAGACTGGAAGGAAGGAGGCCGATTTTAGCCGAACAAACGTCCCAGCAGGAAACGAAACGAGTCTAGTATAATAATAATAACACCCTCATTTACTTTCCATGTTTTTTTTTTCTTTTTTTTTTTTTGTTTTTCTAGCCCAGGTACGATATAATTGAAACCTTTGTTGGATAGCTTATTGACACTCGATTATTTAAATAAATTTATTTGATTAGTAATAATTTGTTGCTGTTGCTATCCATTGCTATCCATCATCACATATACGATGATCAATGCTCCAACCACAACTTCCATTTAGAATGGTGAAACTCTTTATAAGGGAAGTGCAATTTTTTTTATTTTTTTATTTGTCATATACATATAAAATGGGTATTAGTTTTATTAATTATATATGTTGATTCCGTCGAATCGCTCATTATCGAAAATATCAATTGAAATATCAAACGACGAATGGTAACAATACATTTTGGATTTGTTGAAAAAAATACAAAAATTCCTAATGCAATAAATTCCTTATATATACAGTGTTGCGCAAAACAAAAGCAACAAAATGTACTCCAGAATATAAATAAATAATTTTCATAAAAACAAAACATTTAAAACAAAGCTTACTATTTATTTTCACAGAGGTGTTATTAAGCTATAAAACCAATACATTGCAACAACAACAACAATTGCGTTTAAAAGAAATATGAAAAAATGTACAGCAGAGTCGGAATTCACTTGCGCAAAACAATAGCAACAAAATCAATATTTTGTGTATCCGTCCTTGTTTTTAATAACATCTTCGCACCTTTTTGGTATCGAGGCAACTAATGAATAAAAACAATCCTCCGGAAGGTTTTCCCACTCAGTTTTCAACTTGTTGAATAGCTCCACTTTGTTGGAAAACCGATGTCCTGCCACTCTCCTTTTAAGGATGATAAAAAGGGTTTCAATAGGATTCAAATCAGGTGATTGTGCCGGCCAATCAAGAGTTTGAATCCTATTGTTTGTTAGCCAATCTTTTGCCACTTTCGATGTGTGTTTCGGATCGTTATCATGTTGAAACACCCATGAAACACCCACACCATGTTGAAAACTTCAACTCGTTCTAATGCCACTTGGAAACAGAGTCAAATTATAACAAATGCAGTTAATATAGACTTATCCATTTGGTGGGTTCAAAACCGCCGGTCGGGCAAGACTGTGATCTGAAGTGTTATTTATTTGGCGAAACGTTTGCCATTTACGAATATGGGCCGTTCAACAACCGAGAAACGCGTAAAAATATTTAAAACTTACTAACGTGGGCTTTCAATCGAACAAAATTTTCTGCAGCAATGAAGCTCATTTCTCACTCGGTGGTTACGTCAACAAGCGAAATTGCCGCAGAAGTGATTGTGGAAAAGCCATTGCTTTAGAAAAATTGACTGCGTGGTGGACATTAATGGTCTCGGGGTGTCATTGGACAGTATTTTTTTGAAAATGACGCAGGACGGCCCTCAAAAAGATCCACTGCTGCAACCAATCCAAAGGCGGTCATTTATTTCGTACATAACGAAAAAGTCCAAACATTTTAATGAAATAAGTTTCATCAAAATCATAGCTTTATGTGTGTTTTATTTAACTTTACTTTTGAAACCGAAAAATTGACAACTCTATATAATCTTGTTTTTTTTTTTTAATATTGAATTAAATTTAAAAATAAAGAAGACACAGCTCAAGATTTCAAGCTTTTGCTTCCAAAATACTTTAGGGTATTATATCCACCCACAACAATTTAGATTGCAAAGTGGTATTCAAATTTTATTCAAACTTTTCGTATATTAATACAAATCATTTACCACATTGCTGTAAGCATTTCCACACTTCGCGTTATCGTGAATAAAATTGAATCTAGAATGAGTTCGCTGTTCGCCAATTTGAAAAAGTTTTGAATGACCCAATTTTGGTTACCTTAAAAAATAACCGTTGGACCGCTGCCAACAGGTTCAAATTTTTAGTAAATCCTATAGCAGCGCAAAGTATATCAGTTTGTCTGAGAAATGACATATGTTCATTATTTGTCTTTCACCTACCATTTTGGTAGTTTAAACATTGACTGGATGAATTAAAATGTTGTTTATTGGTTGGGCCCCTCCTCAGTAACATCTAGAGTATGGTCGCATGAATAGTTTAAACTCTAAACTCCAAGCTATAAATGTTCTCATTTATGTTATTTTCATCATAATATTTGAGTTTATGTACAAGTGAAAACTACTGTCTAAGCTAAATTTCTCCAATTTCAGTTATAGTAGTAGCATGTAACATAAGTTTTATTTTTAAACAGATTTTGATGTAACACGAATTGACGCTAGAATTGATATCCAGAGAATAAAATAGTTGAATCAACACTTCCCAAACAACAAAGACAGCCAACTAAGAATCTGATTAGCTATAAAAATAGATAATGTTATTTAACATTTTCATTCTCGAATATAAATTAAATAACACAAATCAGCTCGAGCAACCGCAAAATCAGACTATAACACAAATATAACGGCTTGCAGCGTTCCTGTAAAGGAATGCAAAGTAATGTAAAGTGGACGAATATGTAAGAAAGTAGATATATGAAATATGTAGATATTTCTTGACATTTCTTAATTTTTCGATGCAAATGTGTTATTGCTGGACTCTCTTAACCATGTCTCGTTTTCAAATATTCCCTCCTGTCGCAGCAGCAACCTCATTGCCTCATAATCTCCGTTCGCCGTTTTCTACTGTCCCTGCATTGTAAGGAGGGCGAATAGAGTAGATTAACAGGGACTCCAATTTTTGGTAACCACCATCTGACTGATTGGCCATAGGATGAAATACGCAAAAAAAAAAACAAAGGAATCCTCTCGCATCCCACGAATAGGGGAGCATCATGTATTCGGTGAATTTACACGTTTAGTGACGATTCCAACACGTCATTTTGTGAAGAATTTTCAAAGATTATGCAGAACAATAAAAGTATACAATAACAAGCAAATATCCCCAGAAAAATCATTCTTCCCATCCTCAAAAAATGAATGTAGCGTATTGTTACCGTCAGATAGTACCCACATATTCCCTAAGATTTGCTGTCTTTTTATACAGAGTTTTGTAAACAAAAACAGGGCATCTTCCCCTAAAACACGTCAGATTACCCTATAAGCTCAACTTACCTACCTTTCCTTCTCCTTATCCTCCTCCACTTCATTCTGCTCTTCCTCCCTGCCTCTTAAAGCAAATACACAGTAATTGGAAAAACCGAAAAAAAACTTGATACTTAAATAAAACTAATTTCACGCTTTTATTTAGATCATATTCCGTGAATATCTCAAAGCAGTATGTGAGGTAATGCAAAGACACACATTCAGTCAGTCAGTCAGTCAGTCATCAGTCGTCAGTCAGTAGTCAGTCAGTCATACAATCTTTCATTTTTGTATGTGTTGGTAGTATTATAATCATCACACATTACGCTGTGTTGTTGGACAACTACATCTACACACAACATAGCCAAAAACAACAAATATGATTCATAATAATGTTAATGAGCCAACAATACCAACGACACCAACAATAGATCATTTCATTTGTTTCATATAACTCAGCGGCAGAAGGCGGCAAGATCCGATCGCATCAGAAGCAACCAGCATTCACCAAATGAAACGAGAAAAAAAAACCACAACACAACACAATATTGAGTTGATTCATTAACTTGAGAATGAGATATACAAATAATATAGAGATGATAACAACAAACAACATCAGCATTGCTATAATGCACATCTGAATGTGCGATGGTCAGTTTGGGCCCATCGAGCGGCCGGCTGATCTATGTTCTTCTAAGTGGTTGCCAAATAGAAATCCCCATTTATTTGCTTCTTCTTCCTTTCCTCTTCTCGTTGTCAACTAATAATAACACAACAGTCAGAACTTTTATTATGATTTAAAAAATATTTAATCTTATCACTAATAACTAATAATAGGTAAAGATAGTGAATGAGTGAGTAAGTCAGTTAGTTAGTTAATGATTCATCTCTTGATTAAATTATGATTTTATAAATTGAATAACAACCTGCTTATAAGACTAATCCTGTTTTCTTATATAATTTGCCAATTACAATTGCCAAACTTTAATAGACGGGTAAATTTAAAAAAAGGAAAGTCGATTGTAGCAGTTGCTAGTATAGTTTTACACATGGGACACATGAATGATATATCGAGGAGCGTTCCAAATAACAGAAATTTAAATTAATGACATAATCCTATAATACCATTGACCTAATAAGTAGAATCTTCTGAAACTAGATCTAAAAGTTACAAGTTACACTAGACTAGTTTAAGGCTTTGGAATTAAGAATTAACTGCAGACTTACTATTTTAAGCGCAAATGAAATCATTTCGAAATGAATAATTATAAATTCAATATTTCACCAACTTCAATGAGAAATTATTTCCAGTACCAATTCTTCTGAAATTAGCAACAACAACGTACTATTTATATAATTTCTAGATCTAGATTTACAAAATTGTTCTAATCTTAACATTTCTACAACAGATCTACTTCTAATACGTCAACCAATTCCTATCATTACATATTTTATAAGTAACAAAAAAAAAAGAAAAGAATTCGAAACGAAACTGACATTTAAGTGTTTTTTGTATTCATTAATATTCAACATTTTACATTTATTATAAATTTCGAAGCAGTCACTATTTTTTGTCAACTAAAGATGCGAGCTTCGGAATTGTCGTTTGATCCAACGACACTTGATCACTGCACTATATTGGATAACAAACTTTAGTCACTCGTTTGGAGCTCGTTTAAACTCTCTTCATAGATATGCAGGCTTATTTATTTCAACAACCGTTTAAGGCAACTCTTCAACTAAAGTCAGATAATCTAATACTCAGTATTAATTACATTTATCCAGCTGCACTGCACGTCTTTCTTTTATCGTATCAATTAACATTGGTTGCCCCACAAAACTTTTTGTTTTTATGCAAATAACGAAGAGATTTTGACGTAGCACTTTCAGGTTTTTTTCCATTCGTGATAGACATACTCCAGGAGGATGCAATCAACTTACAAACAGTTAAGATTCAGTTGAAAATAGATACAAAGCACCGACCTAATAATAAGGAACCGAGAAACTACTTCAAAAGAGATAACTATAGGTATAACATAGGTTTTTCTTTTTTGAGCTTGTCCGAAGTTTAGTTTAGAGAAACCGTGTTTCCACACTAATACTTAAATCTTTAAAAACAACTACATCCAAAACTAATTATAACTGTCCCGCGACAAGTATTTTCGTGCTGCTTCTATTACCAGTACATATATAAAGAAAGGCTAGTCCTACATTTGGTATGGAGGCACAGCTCGAAAACGTTTGTTTTGCTACAGTTTTTACTTTTGAGCTAATCTCGAACTACTTCATAGAAAGAACTATTTGAATTTTAAACATAAAGGCAGCAAATTGGGGATCAAGCTTTTACTTAAAGCACCGCATCTAAGCTGGCATCCAGCTGTCAACCATAAAGCGTTCTTAAATATGTTTTAAAATCACTAATTTTACCAACTAATGCCAAAAATGTTAGTGGAATTAATCTTTTAAGCGCAATAATTACCAATCTTATGTTTTGTGCCCTATCTTTCTACATTTCTTGCACAATAAAAATAAACCCTTGTACAAGTCATAAAATTAAATCCAATAACAAATAATAATTAAAGTTGGTAATTTGTGTTAATCTAAAAGGTAGAAGAAGAATTGGAGGAATTAGTTGAGCAGCAAATATGAAGGCGTATGGTTGGGCGGTAGTAGCATACAATGGGAGGAGAATCATAAATTAAGCTTATCTCTTGAATAATCGACGAATAACAGCCCAACAGTGTGGCAATGATAATAAGCGTTGAAATAATTTTCATTTTTTGCGTACATGGCTTTTTTACTAAAGAGCCAGAATTGAATTTAAGAGTTTTTTTTTTTTTTTTGTTCTTAAAATTTATTTATTATTATTGGCTGTTTTGTTAGCTATGAATATCGATTTTAGGAAATGCGAACGACAATGAAGATCAGGGAGTCACATAAAAACTATATTTCAGGGAATAGTTGGAAATCACAGCCAATGAGAAGATAGATGACTTTAAAGAGCAAATTAATTAGCCCAGGAAATTTGGCAATAAATTGCGAAATTGTGAGAAAATAACAAAGTGGACTTAAATACAGAAATTAAATGTGTATTTCAAATTACAGAACGGAACTGATTTTTCTGACAGTGCACAAGCGAAACTTTCTGACAATTTCTGTTATTTTACAGGGGAAGCCTGGATTCTTTCAATTTACTGAGATATTTCACATGTTTCTGTACATCAAATTGTTTTTTTTTTTTTTTTTTTTTGAAGCAAATGCGTGCTCCATTTTATCGCTTGCTTAAAATTTCCTTTACTTCTCAACCGCTGTTAGAACTGCCACATTTTCTTTTTGTTGTAATTTTTATATCGGCTTGAGGAAATGTTATGAAAATATAATTTAAAAGGAGCCATAGGATAGACAAAAAATAGACGAGTCGTCCAGAAATTCATTTCTATCGAATACATTTCAAAAAGTGCTGTACATCGAAGAATTGAAGATGAGAAAGCTGTGCATAAGATGGGTGCCCCGTTTGCTTCCAATACAGTAAAAACAGCGTCGTGAAGATGTTTCAATAGAGATTTTGGCGGTGTTATAACGCGAATAAGGCCGAATTTTTGCGCCGATTTATAACTACAGATGAAACATGAGTCCATTACTTCACACCTGAGACAAAAGAACAATCAAAGCAGTGAACTCGAATGGGGAAACCGTGTCCAAAGAAGTCGAAGACGGTTCCATCTGCAGGCAAGGTCATGGCGTCAGTTCCTCGGACTATTTTCTATTTCCTAACTTGAAATAATGGCTCGGTGTCAACAATGAAGAGCTGGAGTCTGCGGACGATGGCTATTTTAAGGAGTTTGACAGTTCTCACTATGAGCAAGGTATACAAGTTATTGAATATCGTATCGCAAGTCATTGAAAGTGTATCGACCTAAAGGAAATTACATTTTTTCTACGTAGTACCGTCCTCGTACATTCCTCTACGGAATGAATGCTGCATCATCATCTTTGTTCTGCTAAAGGATATCCGTTTAATTCATTGCAATAATCCATCACATTATTTTTCGAATTACCAAAAATATTTTCTGCAGATGCCCTTAAAATTTAACAACAGATTTTGTAAAGTCAATACTGAAAAGAAATTGAAAATGCGACAGCTACAATGAATTAAACGGAAATCTTTTACAAAATTCGTTCATTCTATCGAGGTATGTATTTGTCAACAGATTGCATTAGATTGCGATTTAATTTATTTTAACTTTGTGAGTAAAAATTTGTGAGTCAAAAACTGTGCAGTATTAGCAGTGGTATCTAAAAAATGTCACTGATATTATAGTTATCAGGGATAATTATGGAGGCATTAATAACCCAACGATAATTTATGGTTACTTAAGGCGATAACTAGCAAAGTACAAAACTGTTCCTGATAAACAACTTGTTGTTACCAATTTAACTCAAACCTTGTGGGTTCAGTTAGCATTTGAAAACACGTTTAAAATAAATTCAGCCCATTTACTTTTTATTTTTGCTTAAATATTAAAGCAATTGACAGATTTATTTCAAAAAGAAAGAAAGCAATGCTAATAGAATTCTCATATGTTGCTTTATCACACAAAAAACAAATAATAATTGCAGAGCGTTGTATTTTTTAAAATACCTGAACTTTAAATTATCTCTGCAATTGTGGTGTGGTTGTTAAATATTAAAAACAATTAAACACAATATATTATCACCACATACATATCACTACAACAGCAATAGTATCGCGTGTACTCCAAAAAAAAAATACAAAATTAGTCACTGAGAATGTTATTATGCGGTTGTCGTCGGAAGTTGATTATAAGTTTAACAACCCCACTTTGGCCAACGTGTTACAAGAAGTCATTTTATATAAAACTAAGAAGAATTCAAAAATAAAAGGGATGAGTATTCAGAAAGTGATTGTTGAATCACTTCATATACCAGCGTAGTTATCAACTACATTCAATTTTTATAAATTTTGATAATAAACTTAAGAGAAACTGAAATAATCTTAAAAGTTATTATGCGTTCATTAAGGGGCAAAAATGGTCATCATAAAATATGGGATGTTAAGTTTCGATGTTGTTATTCGTTAGAATTCATTGACAAATTTTAGTAATGTTGTTTGATTGACAATCGCTTGGTATTAACAAATGCCAACTTGAACTTTTATTTCATAAAACTCTATTTACGGTCGTGTTCCTACTCGTTAATTGCTAATGTATGTTCCCTCTTTGCGGACAGGTCACTAGAACACAATGTCTCTTCCAAACTATTCGAATAATGTTCATGCTTGTATCATGCCTAGTATTCTTTATTGTGTGGCACTAATAAACAAAATATGAAGAAAAAAATACATATTGGTCAAAAGGCTTTAAATTACAAGACTGTTCAATAGATGAATTGAAAATTCAGAAGGCGTTTAATAGAGCTATGAGATATTTGTGTTCACTGAGACGTCGTGTTCTTGGGCTGTAGTTTTAAAAATGAAATCGACTTGAGGTCTTTTTTGCTATTTTATTAAGTTATTCGACTTTGTAGTCCTTAATTTATTTTTAATTCGTTTAAATTTTTACATCCCGCTCTTAACAAACAGCTTCTTATTCCTAAAATAACAACACACATGGATGGATCGTGCTTTTGTAGTAAAGAGTAGCAAGTATTTACAATTTACTACCCAATCCATTTAAAATGTTTTAAAATTATGTCCTGTCCTGTTTCTAACAAAAGGCGCATTTTACAACACTTTAAGACTTCCCAGTAAAATTGGGAGCAACCGCTATTACATACCGATTATCTTATATATCTACATTATATACCGATAAACTTCTAAATTTGTATTTCTCATATTTTTGTATTTAATAATCATATCATGTTTAAAATCATACAATATATTCATAAATCGTAACCGTTATCGTTATCTGGCGTTTATCTCGATATGTCCGACGAACACTTCGAATAGTCGACTAATCGACAAGTCTTGCCTTGCAAATGCTTCTCAAACTGTGACATTCGGAATCGTCGTTAAACTGTAGGTCGCCCTGTTGAGAGTGGCTTAAAATCGAACGCATGTAAGAAGCTCACTGAATGTGATTAAATTTCTTCTTTATTTTCTCGCATTTTAGAGAAGGGAGAATTTAGGTAGCTTAAATTTCAATAACACCAATTGCATTATCTCGATTCGCATAAATTTTCTTTTTGAACTATCAATTTTATATATAACAAGGCATCAGTCAATAAAGGCATCAACAATGCTGTCAAAGAGCAGAATTTAAATCAAGTTTTTCAGTGTTATTGATTAGGAAGACCTAATTGCCTCCTACGTTTCTATATTTTCCACAGCGATGAATTGCAACATAATCACGTTTTTTCATCACACTAAAGTCCCTGCAAAAGAAATATTCCTGCTAATATTGAAGTCATATACAATGAGTACAAATTTAGATATATTATTAAGAACACGCCAGGGTACAAAATATTCACAAAACTGTATTTATAACAAAAGAGGATAGAGTATATGATGACCAATCAATCAACGGAAGAAGTAGGATTTATCACACACATAAAATTTCTTTGAACAGAAATAACATTATAGAAAGACGGAGGTAATGGAGAATGGAACAGGACAGCAGTTGACCGAAAAATTATTACAATCTCTTAAAAACTGCCCCTAGATGCGATGCCCATTAAACACATAAACAAATGTGCCTTTAAAATATTTTTTAAATAGTATTGATTTTTTCAGCGAAACTTACAAAATTCATTCCGAATAATATAAAGACCCCATTAGGAAGTTAAAGCAAAAAATATATATATTTTATACAGCACTAATCCTGAAGGCTCACGGCATTACCCAGTTCAGTTGGGGGACTATAACTAATCGGAACTTCATATTTATAATTTTTCTTACTTTTCCTGCTTCCAACCGGAACTTCGTGTTTATAATTTTCCTTACTTTTCCTACTTGCGATTAATGTTATGCGACGAATCCACGCCAAAAATATCTAAATAATGGAATTTATATATTTTTACGTTTGAGATTCTATAATTTAATGCATTAGTTCTACATTTAAATAACTAAATCATTAAATACTCCTTAAACAAAATATTTTTTAATTACAAAAAATGAGCGAGCGGAAAAGCGGACAAATTAATAAAATATTTAATAAAATCAAAGATAAAAATAAAAACTCTACCACAGAGCAGCGTTATAGGAGGAGCAGCATACATTATGCATATACCTATACATACATACATATGTAAATGTATGTCCACATAAGGGAGTACACACGCCAGCGTTACGTCTGTCATGAAATGTTTGTGTCCGCTTTCGAACACCAGCCACAGACGGCATAATAATTACGAGCACAACTTGTTATACAAACCATCTAATTTTCGCCCCATCTATGTTTTAAAATAGCAACTATAATTATTGATTTCAACAAAAAAAAAACATACGATTTAAGTTCAATACCAGGGCAGAGCCATATACATACATGCACCGTTTAGAGGTATTGGAAATGAATTATTGCTTTCATTAGTATGGCTATCATGCCGTATCTTAAACGATAAATCGTGGTTATTCTTTGGAATGACAAGTAATGATATGATTTCAAACATCCATACTGAACCATGAACAAACCCTGTCACAGTGAAGTTAACATTTTGAGCAAATTATTGCATGAAAATCGCAAAAATGTAGCACAATTAAATGATGTTGTAAATAATGTGGATTGGGGATTTCAATCCAAACATTGCAGCTAATAAATTAAATCAATAAAAAGATCTGAGACAAACTGAAGCATTTCTGAAAGAACAACAAAACCTTATAATAAATTTCTCTTATAGAACAACCGCGGAAGGACAATTTCATAGGAAATGTAAAGTTTATTGCAAGGCAGTTTCAAATAGTAAGAGAATGTAATAATATTAATTTAGGAAATAACTTCGTACAAAAAAAAAAACGACTACAGCACATAAAACGACAAAGTAATCTATCAGAAAATAGAAGAGCGTCAAGGAGACATTTTCCAAGTAAAAGTATATTCGAGAAAAGTCTGCTAACAGACGTTAGTACTAACCTAAGGGTTATTACAGAATGTCTGAATAACTTTATATAAAAAATACTTTATATAAAAAATATTTCCAATAAGGGTGGAAGGGAATGAATATATAGGTAGTCCATAAAATATTTGTAAAATATCTTTGTCCAATAATTTTAAAATGTAAATCGTTCTCAACAGAATGGACGACATGTTTGATAAAATAATAGTAATAAATAGGATTTTTTGCATCATTATTTCCAAAGCGACTAATTTTAAGAAAACATCCGCTTGACTAAAATTATGATGATCATAATCACGTGCAAAAAATACATATTGCAGACATCGCACCGAGCTGCTTTAAGATAAGCTGAAGTCCATTCTAATTTTTTTTATATTAATCAAATAAGAAAAAAAAAATATTTTTGTTAAGTATGCATTTTTTTAATTTATTTGTATCTACTCATTTTAATTGAAACAAAAATTCACCATTTTTTTATATCGTTACAGAAATAAACCACAATTTTTCAGAGCGAATCTCAATCGTTTGATCTTTAAATGCTTCTTGTGATCACAACTCTACGCAAAATTATTAGAAACAATTTAGCTTTACAGAAAAAGGTACGATAGTAATTTGCTTATGTCGGACTTTAAAGATTTGTTATTTTTACTTCGGTTATCATCAACAAAATTCAAGGCAATTTTTGGATTAAATTTTAGACAACTTATGGATGCTCATTTTGAGATGCATATTTTGCAAACTTTTACGATTAGAAACCTACGGAACTGTCTTGGCATTGACATTCTTTATTAGGATTTTCAGCCTTCGTAAGGCTAATTGATGTACCCCCTCCCCTTCTTACTTTCTCCTAATCCATCCCAGATAACATATCGAATTTTAAAGTTTTTAAATGTGCAAGCGTATAATCGCCAATAGGATTGCTGTCACCTACTACATCGGTGCCTTGTGGCGATAAAGAGCATTTCATTTACATTCGTAAGAAATTTGTTTCTCTTATCCATAAACTCTTCAAGGCTTTTGTGTTTTAGGCACTACAAATAAAACAATTTAAAAATGATTTTCGTCATTCAGAAAAAAACACGACGCTGTACCAGTATTTCCGGAAACAAATACAATAATTTCCTTTTAAGTGAACTACAAGAAATATTTTATACTTTTTGTCATAAAAAAGGAAAGAAACTTTGCCTCTGATTAGTGGCTTGCATTTAAAACAAATAAACGTAAATCTATCATTTTGTTGTGTGGTGAGATAAACAAATAATTTTAGCAAGCAGACTTTTACATGCAAATGGTGCTGCAACTTGATGCGGCAATTTCTTTTTTACGGAGAAGAAATCACCATTGAAGGAATAAGGAAAAGGACACTGTTGTCGATAAAAGGCTCTAAAACATAGAAAGCTGACAACCACTACGCCGCCTGCTATGCAAACACGATGTATATTCCATACAAAATGTAATTTTGTCGCACCAAAAATTACATTTACTTTTATACATACATAAACCCTCCCTCTTCTACTTTTATCTTTCTTTTCGATACAACTTCTACCCGTCAGAACATTTTAAATGAAACATCGAAAACTATTATAAAAAAAACAGGCTTTTGCACTTCTGACAAAATGTGAATTGATAACTGGATCTGTAGTTGAGTAGGGCTCTAAAAAAAATATGGACGTTTTTGGCCTTTTTTTCACATCAGTGGCATTACTGTATGTACACTACTAACCAGTTAAAAGCTGCAAAACGTTAAGTTAGTATTTATTTAATAGCCCACGTTTAAAGTAACAAAAAGATTAAGAAATGCAATGCGAAATCCGTAAGCCAATAAAATAAATGATTCTAAAAAGAAGAAAACTTATCGAAACACGGCCAAATATTTTATGACGTTCCTCCTGCTTTTATTATTCCCAAGAAAAGAACACTAAACTAATGCTTATGTATGTATATGTTATTATTGTGCATATCTAAATGAAAACAAAAAAAAAATCTCACCTAAAGTTGTTAATTTTTTTAAGAGCAGAATTTTCCTGGTTTTTCTATTTGATCAACACTTTTTAACATTTCGTGAGCCAAAAAAGTTTACTCTAGACGTAAAATAATTAAATTAGCTAAATGAGCCAAACTACAAAAACGAGAGATGAAAAAAAAACAACAACATAAAAGTGTGTTATCAACAAGCGAAAACATGAAATTTTTGTTTTCGCATTTTTTATTTCCCCTTCTTGGGCTTTCGCTTTGTATGGCCGATGACTGTTTTCTTTTTCACTGTTGCTCTTGTAGTTTGGTTGGTTATCTGTAAAATATTTGTCAGACTAGAAACTAAGAACAAAAACGATGCATAAAAAAAAAAAAAAAAAGGAAACCGATAAGAAATAAAAAGCAATGTGAGCGGAGAATACAGAACAAGACAACCACTGTGAAAAAGAGAAGTGCGAAAGTACACGCAAAATAAAGAGAAACACATAAAATAACAAAATACGAAAAAATAACCGCATTGCGGCATAATGAAACGGTACGAAACGGTTGGCACAGAGGAAATACACAAAAATAAAACAGATGTGGTGGCCGCCAGCAGCTTCATGCAAGTGTGTGTATATAATAAGCGAAGAAGCTAACGAATCACTAATAAACCCCAAGCACTTCTGCCCCCTCTCAGTATTTAAACGATTGTGTGACTGTGCGAAAAACCGAAAAAAGCAGTGGTTGTTGATTTATAACAACAAACATAAAGAGCGAAGTATACAAAGGAATGTGTCATAGAGAGCGAGAGCAGCAAAAATGAGGGAAAATAAAGCAAAAGAGCTGTGGTCGGTGTTATTTAAATGTAAGCCAAACGGTTGACTAAACATCAAACCGTTTCGCTCTTTCATGACTTGTAAAAAATGAGCACAAGAGCGGCACACATAAATAAAGTGTGAGTAATTTCTTTGCAATTTCAAATAAGAGCTTCTTTCAGAGATTTGCTTTTTTGCCAAACTTTATTCCCCGTCTCCGTTATCTGTGAAATTCTTTTTAGCGTTTCTTCTGAATTAACCTTATTTTTTGGCATTTATGCTATAAAAAAAAACTGCGAAAGCGTCGAAAACATACAGTAGTTATACATCCGGAGTATGACTACGTTAGACGACGATGTTTGTGGTGACTACGCCGACACGATGTTAATAACGATGATTGCAAATTGTTTTTGTAACTACTCCACCCTTTTTCGTTATAACGCAAATTTATGTCAAAATTAATCAGTGGACAATTAAGTCCAAGTAAAAAAGAAAACTTTTTTTCTGATGAAACCACCTATTTATTTATTTTGTGAATTAAATCCTGCTACACTTTTTCTTCTTTTGCTATACTTAGTGCCTTTTTCTTTCCTCAGCCTTTTTCGAATTCTAGGTAATTTATATATGCCTTATTACTCTTTTATTACTCACCATTTTAAATGTGTTTTCTTTTTTGTTTGGGGTTTTGTTTTAAATTAAAGCTGTTTCGTTGGTAGTTTGTCCTTACTACTGGGGAATTTCAAACTACTTTGAAGTGTTAAAAATGCTTCCGTTTGATAAGTCTGCGGCCTTAAGTTATCCGGTACACTACAGCGTTTAAACTGACTGACTGGCCGTGTGTGTCGCTCTCTATGTGACGGGGGGTTTTTGCTCGTCGCTCTTTTCCCGTTTCTTTCGTTTCTACAATTTCTTTTCGTTTTGTTTTGTGGTCAACACTGAAAGTAGAAATGCGTTCGGTTGTCAGGGGTTAAAAGAAGAGAAGTAGTAAAATGACCATTTTTTGTTGTTGTATTTTTATGAATGTTCGGAAGCACCAGTTAGTTGATTCTGTTTTAACGTTCAACTTCCTTGCTCATCACTGGTGGAACAAGAAGCCACAAAAAAAGGCAGAGAAAATGTGGAAAAAAAGGGGTGTACCAAAGGCAACAAATTAGGGTCTCTCGGTGACGAATTCGTGATATGTAAAACGAAAAATATGAGGAAATTTGTCGTTTGAGGCAAACCAAATTTAGAGTCCGAAAATGGGAATTTTCAATTGAAATGCGGTCCGTTGTAAGGACTTTTTCGCTGTTAATAGACGTCCCGGGAAATAATCCCTCCTAACCTTTGCTACAACAAATGGGGAGCTCAATTCTGGTGGTCACGAGTAGTTATTTCTCCACCACCATAACTTGTCTTAGTTACTGACAAATCTCTCAGAGGCAATCGACTGATGAACCACAACGTAAGAGGATTTGCATAGATCGCCTCTGTAAGCACAGTACTCTTTTTTGGAGCAAAATATTGGCTGGCCGACAATGCTTTAAAAGAAAAACCAGAAGATATACACGATTTTTTTTAGCACAGGGGTAATTTCCCCTTCACGTATATTTCTTGTATACCACCCGTAGAAGAATGCTCTGCTCTTGCTTTAAATTTTCATGGGAATTGTGACTGCCTTTTTACTGATATTTCATAGCTGGTTCATAGGTTTTGTTGCCGTTATTTTGTTTTTTTATGTTTTTGTTAGTTTTATATGTACCCGCAAGTCCGTTTGATTGTTTTCTTAAACTTTTTCTTTACAACTATTTTTTTAAACTTTGCTTTTGCTGCTATACAACTTCTTTTGCTTGCTTAATTATTTTGGATGTATTTCTAAGTATTGTACTCAGCGCAAGGGAACTCGCTAGAAATTCAAGTCCGCCACGGTCAACAACTCAATTGCAACTGAGCTGAAAGTGTGCGACTCTTTCGCGTATAGCTGTGCTTTCCGTTTTCCTTTCACACCCATATTCATTTTTCTGCTATACTTCCAAACGCTTATTGTTACTTTTGCATCGCCACATCATTCGTTTTGTTCGCTTTACTATTTAGCTTGCGTTTAGTTGGCTGCTCTGCGTTATGTCGTCCATTCATTCCGCTGTAACCATGTGTTTGCTTTTTAACAATGTTTTCTAGTAGAGGGGTGAGAGAAGTTCTTGCGTTTCTGCTGTAAAATTTCCCCTTCGAAAAGAAAAATATGTAGTAGAAATTTTAAATAACCGTTTCGCATTTTCGCCAGTTAAGGCAAGGAATGGTAGTTTGAGAAAGAGATAATGCAAAGCTCACTCTGCAATTATAATGCACGAACCAAAATTCAGAATCAAATCTATCTTAGAACTTTTCTCGGCGCTATTGTGATCAGAAACGCTTTTTACCGACGACGAGGCTATGTACATTTTTCATACATTTTGTTGAGGCTATTTGCACAATAAATGTCGCATTTCTCAAACATACATAGATGTGGGAGCGTTTCCCAAATCAATGGGCTTATTGGAAAGGTTTTTATATTTGTGAGGCGAATTTTTCCCCAAAACTATTATATAATGCGATGAATTGCTCAAATAAAAATGATCAACAAGCACTGAAAGCGAAAGCTAAAAGCTCCTGCAGCTCCTCCTCCTCCTGATTAATGGTATTCTAGTTAACAAAGTTCTCTCTACACCCTTAGCCACTTTTTGTACCGAAACCCGAATCAAATTGTAAACCTATGAAAAATTCGAAATTTTTAAAAAATATGTTTGTTGAAACAATACGCTGCAATTTTTAAGAAGTAGCTTTTTTTCTGCATAAGCCATTTAAAATAAATAAGAAACTTGAAAAGTTTAATGACAACAAATTACTCTTCTTTAATTAACAAAAACATTTACTATCGTCGCAATTTTCTTCCGTTCTGTTACGCTCTTAATAAAAACACAATTGTAGCTACTACAACTTGTTCCCCGAGTCCCGTTTTCTTTTATTAAATATCTGATTAAAATATTTAGCATTATGCTGCAGCATTAAAATCGTGAAAGCGTTTCACAATGTATGTAGAGGATGCTTTTATCTCTTTTTTCATCTTAATACTCTTTGACAGAAGAGTGTTTGAAGTAACGTGAGGAGAACATTTATTGAAATTTGTTTTGCACATTCTCCTGTTGCCAAATCACCACCTAGCTTTTAGTTGAAATTAAAGAATTGCAGAAGTAATTAACCAGGGTTGCCAAGCCCAATATATATGTTTATAGACGAATTTAGCTTGACTGCGAAAAATGAGTTTTACTTGTGTAGAAGTTATTTGTTTAAAAATTCAAAATACACAAAATAGTAGCATTTTAGCACTTATCGAAGGTTTCCTGTAAAACATATCTATAGAATACTTAAACTATTGAACAAAAACATACTTTTGTCATATTATTACATTTTCCAATAGAATTTATGTATAATTAAAGCTGATTGGGATGTGGAAAAAAGTAAACAAGAACTGATATAATAATAGAACTCATTATCAAAGCCTTTTATGTAACATGTTGATAAGTTTCAAATAATAAGAGAATGAAATATTTAATAATTGCAACAGTTGATAGTAATTTTTCAAAATATGTTGAAAGAAAATTGTAAATAAATTATCTTAAATTATCCAGCAACCAGACAATGAACAGCTGTTTCACTGTTTTGATTTTTACTCATCACTATGTAAACAAACAATTATTTTGATCACAAACTTTTTAACAATTTTGATAGAAATTTAAGCCAACAAATTCAACGGTTGAACAGAGAAAAACAGAGAAAAACGTAAGATTTCCGATCATGTAAATGTTTGACTAAAATAGCTTTATGGAAGGGCAAAATGTTCAATAAAAACGACAGTTTTGTAAAACGTTATAATGGCGAAGGAATTTGCCTTCGCAGTTTTGTGTGAATCGGTGCTTTCAACAGGTCAAAATAAAACTAACAGTTTTAATTTAACTCAGTTTTTATTAGTAAAAATTAAAAATTCATTTGGTAAAGGTTACAATTACAGTTAAGGTTATAGTTACAATTTTGTATCTACACAGGACAACTTCAACCTGCTCGCTCAGTGATTAATGAGAAAAGAAATTAACAATCAAAATTGGTGATTGATTTTAGTACGTAAAATACATTTGTCTTCTTTTGACATTATAATTTTAGTACAACAAATTTGCGAAAATAAAGGCTTAAAGAAAATAAATAATTGGACAGTGGTGCCAACACGTTTAACAGAGGTATTTTTGGTTAAATACTACAATTTTTGAATACAACCTTATTAAACTTGAAATAAATTATTATGAATAAGACCCTAAATTTACAGAGCTCAATTTCATATAACAAAAACTCTGCAGTTTTTGTTAAAATTTCAAAATTGTTTTATAAAATCCACGTTATTATAGTAATGTGGTTCATAAAAACATGTGGAAAGTTCTTCATAATAAGACGATTTCATCGACATCCCTCAGTTATAAGTTGACTCCTATTTATACACGAAAAAATCTGCTTTAGATGGGTTTTGCACACAAATTAATTCACAGCAGTTTAAGCTTACTAATTTATGACACATTTATTATTAATAGCACTATTTGTGGTGGGCAGCAAATACCTCCTATATCCATATTCTTTGAAACAAATCAATTCAAAATTAATTTAAAAAACTAAACTAAAGAAAGCCATCAAATGAGCCATGGGCGAGCTACGAGATTTTTAAAGTTTAACAAGTATTAAGAAAAAAAAGAATTAGTTTTATCAGACCCGTCTTTTCCGGTATTTTCAATGCAAATTGCCTGATTTAGCAATTATAATTACAGTAAACTACAAGTAACTTACTACTTTTATTGTGCGCTGATTATGAATGGTCGATTCATCACGTTCCTTCGAACATGCACCAACATTATTGGCTCTCCTAACTAAAAGTGCTGTACTATGTTTTTAAAATGATTTCGAATGTCACTTATGAGTTATCTCAAGCGAACTTTTTTCAACGCTTCAGTTTAAAGTTCACACATAAAGCTGTCATATATTTATGCATGACATGGCAACAGTATCCTCCTCCTCAAACAAAACTTCATACGTATGAAGTACGAAAACATGCAGAGAAAAATGTATGCCTCTGTGCAAATATGGTGAGTTTTGTATTTGCCAGAAACCTCCCCTAATTATGTTACAGCAAAGAAGGAAAAGATATACGAAAAGAATGATACGAAAAAGAAACATTGACTGGGTGAAAAGGGAAAAGTTCTCTTCTCCATATTGTCTGCATTTCTGCAAAAAATTACAAAAACTACGATAATAAAGCACCAACAGAGCTCTTTTTACGCTGTCTCACATACACACTCACACCCACCGTAGGCCAAATACAAATACGCAGCTGAATGTGCAAGCCTAATGAAAATATTTGAAATTCGCATACATTATCGTCTCCATAGGAAATTTCGTATAACAATTTCGATCAACATGTGAATACATGTGTATGGCCGTCTGTATATGTTTTAACGGTAACAAATTGTGACGAGGATGATGATGGTGACGGTGGCGATGATGACGGCGGTGATGGTGTCGCTGATGATGGGTAGTCACCATGCACCTCATTATCACTGTTGTCCAGTGTATGAACATAAAATATCATACATTTATGGAATACTCGTATGTGTGTACTTATGTAAGTATGTGCTTCTACATTTTGCTATAATGAACAATATTTACAAAATTGTTCGTTTTATTCATATATACCTATGTACATACAAATGTAATACTTTAGGTAAATACAGTGAAATCTTCTAATAACTGGCAACTACGATCTTGTAAAATCTGTGTAGTGCAAAGTGCTCTTCATTTGTGGTTGAGAGAAATTAAGTTCTATTACTTGGAAGGAATATTATGCCTATTCCAATCTAGAGTCGTCCATTAAAGAGAGGTGTCCGCTTAGGAGATCGTTCATCATTGAGAGGTTTCACCGGCATATGTATGTGTAGTATATACATAAGTAGGTGTACATGTGTGAATATAAACGTTTATTTATATTTCAATTTCATACTTGGTAAATTGTTATTTAGTTTCAGTTGTTTTCCCTGGTAATTAATTTTGTTGTTTTTCGCTGTGGTGTTGTTGTTAATAAGGGCACCTTTTTCTGCATTGTTTATTTTCATAAACAACGACAGTGTCGCAGTTTTTAATGCTCATAATAATTGTGATTGTTCAGTGTTGTTACTATTAGTGTTGCTATGATAGTTTTATTTATAGGCGATAGTACAATGTTCGATTGTTATCAATAGAAATCGTTGTTTGATAACATTATCACGACTAAGATTTCACAGTTTATGTAGAAAAATTACTAAATCATATTATAATACGTACATACATATACGTGTACATAAAGGCATAGACATTCTTAATATACCTATATAACATTCTTATGCGATCAAAGTATTCCGTGAAAAATCGCACTAAACCCTTACAAAATCTCTCCAATGTATTGAAGAAGTCGCTAAGCTGTAAAATGAAGTTGAAAAAAATTGAAGCAAAGATTTTTTTTAAAAATTTAATTATAATGTTATATGCAATAATTAGATTTTCGCTACAGAGTTCCAGAAAAAAAGTATAAATTATTTTGAAACAATTTGTTTGGCACATTGTTTTGGGCAAATTAATGCTTCGTTAGAAGTTTTTCTTTTATTTGCCATTTTCCTTTTGATAATTTCGTTCACATTGATTGATAACTGTAGGCAAAAAACACCATATGGCAAACATAAAAAATCAATAATTTGCTAGATTCTGAAATTGGACAACATTGTATTATGTAAGATAGGAATTAAGCGAAAATATGGTTTATCATTTAGCTAAAGGCTGCTATTCTGTTGGAAGTCCATATAAAAAATGGTCGTGAAATTTTAAGCCGCATTTTTCCGCCAGGCAATGTATTTGTGTGCGAGTATAATTTTTTTAAGTGGCAATGTCAGCCTTTTTTGGAAGCCACCCAAAAAAAGTGAAAACAGGAAAAACTCTTAATAAGTGAAACACCACAGCTTTATTAGCCAGTTAGAAAATGAAGCGAAAAAATGTTCTCAGCTAAAGCTGGACACTATGTTCTTTTCATGGGGGAAAATAGCGAGATGTTTTGTTTCCTTGTGAAAAATAACCAGTGCTACTCAGATGTTTTCCAACACTGAAACCGTCATCATAAAAACTTATTATTGAAGTAAAACCTTAAAAAGTTTAAAAAATCTTACGAAATTGCAGGTGAAATTGGTTGCTTACACAAATAAACTATTTACAATTCAACACTAAATAATTATCTTTGGGTGTCTTCAGATTTTACGACAGTTTTTGTTTTGTTTTGTTTTTTGAGGAGTTTCACCGCGAAAAGTTTGCATAGTTGCTTCAACCGCAAAATCTCTTAACTTTGCATACAAAACTAACTTGACGCACATAAATAAGACATCACTAGTGTCGGTGTCGGTACTCGATAGAGCTCTACTCCTTTTTTGGCATAGAGAAAGGTAAACTTCTTTCTTCTCTTTGTACGTTCTTTCAGAATAATGTGTAATTAATATTTTTAATCATTGTTGGTTATGCTATTGTGACAAAACTAACTTTTTTATAACAGGATTTCTAAGGATGGGTGTAGTTATATAGGGTTTTAATGTGTTGTTTAAAAGTTATTTCGGTATAACAACTGCCCAAGGAGATCCCAAGGGGTGCCAAAATGTATCAAACCACTCGAGAAAACAAAGTTGTTGCCATTGCTTTCGGATAAGCCAATCGCTGTAGCGCTAGTCGTTTCAAATCATTACTTTTTTTTGCGAAACAGTCAAGTTGCATTGATATTGTATGTATATCAAGGACGTGACAACACATTTGAATTAAATTGTCTATCAATAATAGCAGTCTTCATTATTTGAGAATAAGAATAACATATACGTTCTAAGTATGTTCTCAGCTAAAACAAAAGTTTAGTTTCTATTTCGAATATGCCAGAAATGCATTTTTATTATTAAATTATTTTTAAAATATCATTAAATTATCATAAATTTTGGAAAAATTGCAGAAAAAAGCTAATTTTCTTAAAGAAATTTGTTATAATTTGAATATAGATAAATTAATATTTATTGCCTTTCATAAGTCGAAACTTAACAAGTGGGATCTTCCTTTTTTCCTTAAAAACACATAAATTTAAACTTCAATCCGATTCACGAATTCATAACAAATAAATATAAAAAAGTTGTCTTCATACAGTCGACATTGTTTTCTTCATTTCTCGCGCGTTATATCGAATTACTTTAGGACACAAATTTGCAGCTTATTTTTCGTTTTTAGAGAACGGCAGAACGGTTTTTATGGCCAGAGATCGTATGTTTCTTTTTGTAAAGCATAATTTTTGATAAACAAAATTTTTACTTCGGTTAACATATTTAAAGATCCAAATAATATTTTAATATTTGTGAAACAATTTTATTTTCTGATTTATTTACACAATAAGTGAATTAGAACAAGAAACAATATTGCGTTGCATTATTATAAAAATTTATATTATGTAGTAATTTGAAAGCTATCCTTCGCAGGACAGTCCAAGTTCGACTCGATGAGTTAACATTTTTACAGCGTTGTTTATACGTAGTACAAATTTTAAAACGTAATTTTTAAACTTGTCAAGTGTTATTAGGCTTTGAACGATTATTTCATAAACTCAAATATTTCATGAGTTTCTTTTAAAGCTCATGCAATTATACCGGGTTATCCATTTTTCAGTTTCAAAAGTAAAGTTAAATAAAACACACATAAAGCTATGATTTCGATGAAACTTTTATTTTATTATAATGTTTGGACTTTGCCATTATGTATGAAATACAATTTCATTTAAGTGACTGGATTGGTCGTAGCAGTGGATCCTTTTGAGGTAGTTTTCGACCACTTTTTCACACATTTCGGGCGGTATATCGGCGATAACTTGACGAATGTTGGTTTTCAAATGTTTCAACGATTGGGGATTATCCACGTAAACATGGTAGTCCCACCAAATAATGTCTAATGGCGTCAAATCGCATGATCTCAGTGGCCAATTGACGTCACCAAAACGTGAAATTACGCTCTCTGGAACTTTCTCATGCAATAAAGCCAAAATCGGTCGTGTTGTGTGGCTCGTGGAAACGATTATCCACTGCACTTTCACTAACAGATACGGAAAAATATTTTCGGCAGTGCGTCCATTGCGATGACAGGTATTTAACAGCTGACAGTCTTGCCAGAACTGTTGTTTTGAAACCACTAAAAGGAAACCCCTGTATATACCGTTTTTACTTAGTAAAAAAAGCTTCAAATAAAAAATGTGTGCTTTTTCTGATGAATGTTTTTTTATCCAATTTTATATACGTTTCAATTATGTATGAATTTAAAATTGTATCCAGGTGTGAAATCTATCAATATTAACTTATAAACCAATCAATTTTGTGCCAAAATATTGATCAGAAAGGCCAAGATATTTTGTCAAGTTAATTTACTTAATAATGCCGATATTTCATTACTGAATATTTTTCATTTATTTTTATTTGATTGGGAAAACCCAACAGGTTTAAACAAAATCCTATTATTTTATTAGACTTTCTCAAGCAATTAGATATCAATACCAATATTAAAACACTACATTCAGTCTTTTTGGATTTTTTAATACACATTTTTTCTTTATTTAAAAATAAAATTCAACGAGATCAGTGAAGTATTAAGTTTTCTACACATACATTTAAATTGTTCAAATATCCATGCAAATAACTTACTTTTGCTTTATAAACACTCCTCTAATCCATTTCACAAAAAATTAAAAGTGAAACGGTAAATATCAACTGGTGGGTATCAAAACTGATATTTTGAATCTGGATGGTTGTATGTTTTTCTATATATATGTTGGTATTCTTTAATCCTTTCACAAAGCCACTCTTTTGGTATTCTTTAATCCTTTCACAGAGCCACTCCTTTGATATTCTTTAATCCTTTCACAGAGCCACACTTTCAAAGTCGCAAGAACTTCTAATTGTCACATCGTTTGCCATTATTTTGAGAGAAAGGCTAAAACTTATCTAAAAAACTATGAAATAAACCAGAAAAAAGCTTAAACCTAAATCCAAAATTTTCTCTCTAAACTGGTTAAAATATATCTAAATTTGGGGAGAAAAAGCTAAATTGGTAACACCGCTCATGACATTGACATCATTAGCCGAAATCTGCGAGATATTACTGCAGGGTTTACTTATAAACGGGGGCGAAACAATGCCATTTGTTTCGACAAACAAAGAATCTACTCAGCTGAGAAGTTGCGTGAACGTTGACTTTCAAATGGTGGATGATTTGATCTACTTTTGTCGATAAAATAAGTGATGACAAAGCTCTCTCCTGAGCAGCAACAAATTCTAACTATTCTACACAATATGAAAGTAAGTGTAAGGAATGAAACTCACTATACTATATGAGTAAAATAGTGTTGATGGACTGTGGCCGGATGTAACCATCAAACGGGACTATTTTTCGAACAAACATGATTTCGAGCCCAGAAAAACCACCTGTCTTTTTTTGAGCGGTGGCTTCTCAATGACAATTGACAAGTCTATTAAAAGCTTCTCAAGCTGACGTTCGGAATAGTCATTAAGTAATGGGTCCTGTTCAATGAGTCTGAATATTGGATGCGTGTAAACTTATTGAATTTTGGAAGCTTTCCAACGTTTCGTTTCTGCGATGTGTGAAAATTTGTTTTTTTATAGTGTCGCTGAAATAGATTGCACAAATCGTTATTGTTTTAGCGAAACGGAGTTTCTATTGAAAAATAAGCACAACTGGCGCTATGGGATGAACCAAACGTAATGTTACGGTGTAGCTTAAAGTTCTATAATGTCTTCCCTAGCCTACGTAGTTATCATATAACTCTCGTAAATATTACCTTCGGCTTATCTTAGTCACGTTTCATGTTTACGTCTCCGGCATTTAGTAGTTTGCTGGATTCCAAGCCCTTCAAATTGCGCAAACATCGAAGGCTCCTTCCCCCTGTATGCAGAACAGGACTCGATAATTTTGCCTACTGATATTTTGGGCTTTATAACCCACGTAAATGTTTGTTCGTTACCTTGGAAACTCAAAACTTGTTTTCCTGTGACAGAGGCAAGCAGATCAAACTAAAAACAACTAAATAACTGAGAACGTAAGAATTGATGACAGACAACATTTCAAACCTTGACGACTGATGATGATGATGACAGCTGTATAGGTTTAGTCTATTCAGAAAGAAAGGGGAAAGTTAAGTTTATGGAAAAGCATGATGAGATCATCTTGGTAGCCATAGTAATTATGCGTATAGCATTACACTCATTATTATATAAATATGACGCTTTATAGTGTGTATTTAAAGGATATTAAGAACACATTGAAATAACCAGATTGCAGCGGCTGCGTTTAAATGTAATTAAATTTTATAGCCTGACAAAAGCTTGTATGTTTCGAAAAAAAACCTTTCCGCTTGCAGGCGTTAACACCTATCGTTAGCGGGGGTTTTTTACTCTTTGTTATAGTGCGTGCCTGTGGCGTTGCTGCTGGCTCATATCCTTTGATTTCTGCGAGTCCTTGAAATAATACAATTGCATATGTGCACATTGACGAGTGCATTGCATAGGCTGATGCGTCTGAGGGTGGAAACGTTCCAATGCCATCCAAGCAGAGTCGGCATTAATCCAATAATAAATGTAAAACGTTTGCAATACAAGTGGTCGGTCGGTGGGTCTGTGAAGCCCACAGTGAGTAAGTGAGCGAATGAGTGTTATAGGACTGCACAAGGACTAGAACTTACAGTGGCACAGCTACTTACCACTTGCTACTGACATCCGATGCGACTGATTAAACGTTGCAGTGGCACCGTTACCAGGCAGCGGCAACAACACAGCGGTGGAGGGTGACGGTGATGGTGGTGGTGGCTTAAGAAGATCCCCTCCCCTGGGTGTAACAGCATTTTTACCGCATTGTCATATATCGGGTGACAACTAAAACAATAATAAAAAAAACTTGAACCGACCACCAGACGGACGGATGGTCGGATAAATGGATGGATGGATGGACTGAGAGCAATGAAAAATAAAAAAAAAACTTTGGAAAATTTGTCGCAACATGTCGCATTTTGTGTTAGCCACATTTTTTTAGTTCTCCTTGTTTGGTTGTTTCTCTTAGTTCGTTCTTGCCACATTCCGCAATGTCTGTCTGTGCATCCGTCCGTTCCGACCACCGTGGCACTGGAACTACAAGTATGTGCATTGTCAACAGCATTGGTTGTCGTAACCAATCAATGTAAAACCCAGCACGCATCCTAAGAATTGCACCACACAAACCTTCATACTTCAAACGATGCACATCCACATGCCCATGTCTCGATATTACAGTCAATGCGGCTCTCTCACTCTCTCCCGCTTGTAGTTTGTCCCTGTTGGAGCAGCAGGCCCAGCCGTCATCACATCACAGCAGTTTCTAAGTTATGGTTAACATTGTTTAGCGCAGCAAATAAACAAATGAATTTTAGCCAGCACAATTATGAAACAGACCAAAGGCAGACCATGACCAGAGAGACCCCACACAGGGACAGAAACTACCCGCCTAAATCTTCCTTGACGGCCGACTGGGTAAAAGTCAAGTGATGGCGACAACAACAGCAATGCGCCATTTCAGTGCCCCCATTCTTGCACGGCGATAACAATAGTAGAGATGTCGCACTGTTGCATGACGGTGATAGTTTCTGACAGTCATGACAATCGATTTGTTAACCTTTCGGCACTGACAAGTTGGTTGGGCAGCGATTGATCTTCTCTAAAAGATGGGATTGGGTTGAAAGATGTATATGGGGAAAGGAAAAGGGTTTCCAGAGGAAAGTGTGAGCCGTAGCAGTTTTTACCCTGGTAACGGAAGTTATGCCTGTTCTTGAAGACAGGCCTTGTACAGGGTGGCGCACCGATTGTGCTACAATAAGAAATTCAAATAACTTTTTTGTTAATCAATGTATTTCATTTATTCAATCATATTTTAACTAATTGGTTTTGAAGATGATAGACCATAAATGACCTCCATGCTCATTCACGCATATGCGACATATGATCAGAAAATTATTCATTGCGGCCTAAAGGGTTGAAGTCGAAATCGCCCCAATTATTATTTTAATGGACTGCTTTAATTCAGTCAATTCCTTGGTATCGTTCTGTACACTTTTTGCTTGACATATTTAGCGGAGTTTCTGGGTATTAATTTGTTTGGGATTTTTCGCTGGAGCTTCGTCATGACTATGCATGCAGGTGCTCCATCTTGCTGGAACCAAATGTCGTTGACAAAAAAGTCCTTCAATATCTTTAAATAACAGTTATTATGTTTTGTGTTTGTAGCACGATTCGTGCGCCACCCTATATCACATGTTTTTTCTAGAAACCCCGATGTAGACATGAAGGCGTATGATTTATTTTAATTTAAATAAAATTCATGCCGTATTAGAAGGTGTATGATGAATGAAGTTAGTTGAAGCCAGTGTTGCCAATTTAGCTTTTTCCCCCGCTAGACTTAGCTGTTTTTCAACCCGTTCAGCTGTTTTTTAAATATTTTTTTTAGATTTTTTTTGGTTGGTTTCGCTAAGTATGTTATTGAAATGTGTTTCGGTGTAAAGGAAATAAGATAATTCTAGCTCAATACACTTTTTGCAGCAATGTTCAATAGCTTATACATCCTGTTTATAATAAGAACTGTCAAACTCCTTAAAATACCCATGAACCGCAGACTCCACCTCTTCATCGTTGGCAAATCTTTTACCACCGACCCACGTATAGCACTTTTTGAAATGCCTATCATATCGGCTAGCTCACGCACTTTCAGCCGACGATCATCCAATACCATTTTGTGGATTTCCTTAACCGTGTCTGGCATGGACACTTCAATTAGTCAACCACTAAGATGTTCATCTTGGCAGATAGATATAAATATAAATCAACGCGAAAATTAAATTACATAACGGTGACCAATTTTTTCCAAGTTTTCAAATTTACTGAGATCGTTTACTTTTGATGGCTCAAATAAAAATACTAAACAACGTGGCGCCTTGAAACTTAAAACATATGTTTTATAAGTTTGTCACTAAAATATTTTTTTCAAACTATTGGCACCATCTATACGTAATGTCGACTAGTTTTGTGACCGCCGTCGCAAATCGCGTAGATTATCAGGTATTGAGCGAAAACGAGGTAAGAATAGCAGTGCCAAAGGTTTTATCAATCACTCATAAGATTCTGTCGAGTATAATATATGAAAAAGTAAATCCTATCCGGCCATTGCACCTTTAGACTTAATAAATCGACAACTGACCAGTTATTCACACTACTGAAAAACCCGAAGAAGATTAAAAAAACTGTTCATCGACTATAAAGCTGCCTTTGACAGCCCGATACGGTAGTATGAATGTATGACGTCTTTGTAAGATGACGTGGAAAGACAAGAAATCTACAGTAAAGCTGCACAAAGATCGTAGCGATTGGTGTTTCATCCGGCAGGGCGATAACCAGTCGTCAACATCATTTTCTGGATGATTATGAGGTGAGTTGCAGTACCATTTACTATTTTCAAAAGTCAAATGTTATTATATGGTCGACAATTGCGAGATGTCACTGCCGCCTTCTCAAACATATAGGAGGAATAAGTAAATGTGGGACAAGTTATAAATGAGAGCAAACCCAAATTATTTGTTTCGGCTAACAAAGAATCTACTGCAGGGGATTGCGTTAACATCGCAAGCTATGAATTTGGAGTGCTGAGTTGATAAAATTTATAACGTCATTCTGGAAAGTGAAAGAATACCATTGCTGCGCACACTGATTTAATGGCAAAGCTCTCTGTGTCACTGTGACTTGTGCCAGACTGCTTGCCAGAAGTGGACGAACCAGCTACAGCAGTTATCAAAATATAGCGATTACGCTGGCTTGGCCATGTCGTGCGGTTGAGCTAAAATATTTTGGTATGAAAAGTTTTCAACAATGAACTTGATGAGTTATGCAGAAGAGGGTGATCAAAACTCTCTCCTGTTGGTTGTTGATTTCTACATGCAGCACATTTCTATTTTGGCCGTCTATTGATCAGTCCAGTATGGGTCTCAAAATTGACCCTCATGGGTTTCGTCGCTCAATTTAGTACTGTCTATGTATATATATAACGTAGCGTTATATCCATAAGCCGCTGGCTGTAGATTTGTGAGGTGCAGGATCCTCACTGTATCCCTACGACATCGAACGCTTTGCATACTCCTACTGTTAATATACATATGAATCGATCACATATCAATAATATTTACTGAACAGTCAGGATTATATTATAGTCTGGCAACATTGAAGACCCGATTTGACAAATGCATGTATTGGATGTGCCCAATACTTACAACTTATTTCCTGTTATAGAATTTGCATTACTACTGCTGTAGGGTTCGGCCTATCCTTTGGAAACAACACCGCCCAAAAGTTTGCATACTAAATTGTGCATTGACTGTGATGTCTGCTCGATGATGTGGCAAGTTAACAAATTTCTTGTCATTGAAACGTATATTGGAGTACCAAAACATTTTACAAGAGCGTAAGTGGCACTAAAGTTTACTGTTTGCTTAGATAATTGTGTGATTTATTGTCTTTCAATTGAATGTTTTTGGTTTGCCACTCTAGGTCCTCTTCCTTCTTCCTTCTCGATTGGAGAGTGCCTTCAAGCGAACATACAAAAATCGGTGGCGTTTTTTTTTCTTGTGTTAATCCCCCCAAATGATAATGACATTATAATACAGCATCATCATTGTCATTAATAACATCAAGTGAAAATCAGAGAATGAAGTGGGAATCAGTATTAAACGGATTTGAGGATATTTGAAGGATTTATCTGCTGTTAAAGTCGTCATCGATTTTCAACCAAATAATGAAATTAAACACAAATGAAGTTCGTTGCATTCTATCTACTTGTGTGGAAATATTCCTATATGGAGCTCCACACACATAGGGTACATACAGGATGTACATGTAGACATTCGTACTTACATGTGTAAGTATGTGTGTAGATATCTTCTTCTATTTTAAGTAACCTCAAACATTTAAAAAGCCTTTTAATCTTGATAAGATGTTAACCAAAAGCTAAAGCACCAACAAACAGCAGCGATAGTAACAACAGAAGAGATACAGACCGGCAGAGACGCGTAGTGGCAAAGCGTCAGAGCGAAAGGGGGAACAAGGACAACAATGCCAACCGACATCGACGAAAACTCAGCAGGAGTTTATTGCGTTTTCTGTATGGCTGCCAGAGTATGCCTGGTTATGGTAGTATCGGTGTGTTACAGATTTGTTTGTGTGTATGCGACTTTCGTAGAAAACTAAAACCACGACTGCTACTGCCACGATGGGTGCTGATGTCGTTGTTGCCATTCCTGCCTATTGCTATTGCTGTCGCTATGTCGCATTATGACAATTGCTAAGAATTGTGGTGAAAATTCGTTGCTTGTGTATGCGTGTGTGTAAGTGAATGGGAGTAATTTTAATCCACAAAGTGTAACAAATACATGTATACTCGACTATATGTACAAAAGACAATCAATCACTGATAGGGTTGAGAAATACGACAAACTATGGGCTTTCTAATAGAGAAAAAGCTTCGTTTTCGTTATAGAAAGGCACATTTTATACAGAAACTTGTTTAATAACCTAAAAATATGTGTTGCAGTTAACATTGGTATATTTCCGATGATTTTACAAAATTTATACTGATCGACTTAGAATCATATTTCTATTGAACTTAATACAATTTGAAACATATACTTCGATAGTCTGTTCTGCGTATTTCCCGTTCAAACTGGGAGTAGAAGCTTCGCAAGGCCCTGTTGTTTGTTTGAATTTTGCGTATTTACTTAGTCATTTCCCAGCTTTATCTGAAAGTAATCATGCGATACATATTTTGGAATAGCCCCCACGCAAAAGGCCGGGTTTATCGCTTCCATGAACAACAGCTCCTATTACAATGTGGTTATATTTAGTATGATTTAGTATGTATGATTACGTTGGACCAGGAGTGATCTATGGACGTGCTTTCTTATGGCTCCACACGAATGGTTCGTCTAAGCTAAGTATAATTGCCTCGTAAAGCTACACTTTTGCTTTGAATTTAACTAAATGTTGCGAGCCAGTCCACGTTTTATATACCCCTGGACAATTGTATTTAGTACATACGATTTGGTTGGACAAGGGCTGACTACCTCTTTATTTTGAAATTGCACCAATACTCCTAATGATCCAATAAAACATTGCAAGTTGCATTTTTTTTGCTTCCAAATGACAAATTTTTATAGTTTATAGTTTTTTTGTATATTTGACTGCGTAACGTAATAATATTGTTCATAATAGGCCACGTTGCCCCATATCTTTATATAAAGCCTCCATACAAATGCATCGTCAAAGTTTATCCTTACTATTTTAGATCATATTATTACTCAACAAAAGAAGTGTAGTTTTTCATGGCACGTCTTCTTCACATTTCTACCAAAATTATTATAGCAATAAAAAAATCAGTAATTTTGGTCCAATTTTTCATTTGACCAAAGAAATTTTGTTTTTGGGTCAGAGTTTTTAGACCGAAATTAGACCGTAAAACAGTGTTTCTATCAAATATGACAAATATGACAGTCGAATCGAAACAAATTAATAGTATTTAAATGTAACTAAATTTAATAAGAACTACCGTGTTTGTTTAGATTTGGAACCGATATAAAAATGCTTCCTTGGAAGTGATGAAAATGTGCTTATTTTTGAATGACTTTCAGTTGTAGGGTATTAATAGTATGAGATCACCAAGAGAAACTTCCTTCAATTTGCTAACAAAACTGAAAAGAAAGAGCAAACAGTTTCCATAATGTATTAAATAATAAGCCTTAGTGTGGTAGCTGGATCAGATATAGATCTGTTAAAATACAGATTCTATGTAGCATAAAATCATATTTTATCAGTTTCACATCGAGATTTAATTGTGATGAAAACAAATAATCGTTCCAAAATGTATAGACATGATTAATGGAATAAAGGCAAAATAAATTTCAATTTGATCAAAGCTTTCGCAACGTTGGCTTAAGAAAATAATAAAAATCATCTCTTCACAATTATCTACATATAAAGTATTTTTAAAATATTTAATGAGAGTTTCTAAGATTTTTTAAAAGTAAGGGGACGCTCTTTGACATATCATGAAAGGAAAGTTCTAGTTATAATTTAAAAAATTATTATTCAAATATCATGTGCAAGATTATATTTAATCAGTCATAATGATTACAATGTAGCGCCTGCCGTATTTTTCTCTGTTCTTGTATTTTTTTGAAAATGTTATGATAAGTTTGTAATTTTTCTAATTGTATTCGACAGTTGTTTTTATTCTTATTGTTTCTTGTTTCCATGCCAGAGTACACGGTGGTTTAACGTGAGTCTCCATACTTTACGGGATTGGTCGCCCTGTGGCAAAAGAGTACAGACTGGACATTTTTACATATCTGCGGAGACCCCAGGTAGATGGAACGGTCGATGCTACATAGCAAGGATGTAGTATCCTCACCGGTGGGAGACGGGGAAAAGTCCAAACCCCTTCCGTTCGGCGGCGGTGAACGCAACCATAAAATATAGACGTAGGAAAAATCTATGCCTGTCCGTACCCCCAGAGAGATCAAAAGGATACAGATAACAGGGCACGAACCCGAGACCTGCTCGTGTGTATCCCTATCACCTCCGGTACCAGACAAAGCCTCTGGTCAAACTCTGTAGCTAACCTACTCTCAGTTTCAACTCCTTGTGGTTCATGGCCTGGTGCCCCTGCACACGAGCAACAGCCGCCGCCTATCAAGCTGAATGAGATTGTGAGATCTGCATGATCCGAACAGTCTAGCAGCCGCTCAACCTCCAGTCATGCCCTGACCTAGTTATCGCTAATCTCTGGAGGTGCCTTATATCTGCATATAAGGGACATTCGCACAAAACATGCCGCCAGCCTTCGACTGGTTCACCACAATTGTACGACTCTCTTATACAGAAAGGCATTGAATGACCCATGTCCCGTCAGCAAGAAACCAAGACAGAGGTTAAAACCAAAATCAGTGTTCCTTCCAACAAACCTAACTTCTGGCAAAAATCTAACTGCAGTACGTCCCTTATGGCTCTCTTCTCGACGTGTTTGCCATCTCGACAAGACACATTCGTCCAAGAACCCCCTGAACTCAGCCCTACTCAAGCTCTCTACCCTCTCAATGGACCAGTCCGTTGCCGCCTGTGCACATAGTTTCCTGGCCTTGAATTCCGTCGCACGATGGATAACAACAAGATATAGCGGGGCAGCACCCATTAGTACCTGAATGGCCTCTGTCGATACCGTACGAAATACTGGCATACAAGCCAATAACGCCACTCTTTGACAAAAAAGGATCTTATGATACACGAATGCAGACTTCATCGATTCCTATCATGCCATTTCAACAAACAGCCCCTGATAAACGATACGAACAGCTCGTCTACTAAGCCCTCAGTAACCCTTCAGCATACGTCTAAGCAGCTTACCTCTCAACCTATCCAAATGGGGCAAATAATTCATTAGTTCTCACATGGCAACGCCCTCGGTGACGCACCTGAGCACAGATCCATCAGTGTGGCTTGAGAGATAATCTACCATGCAAGAGCATCATGTTGGTCTTATCGACAGCAACATCTATACCAACTTGTTTTGACCATCGCCTAACTATCGTCATGACCAGGACCCTCTGCTCCAACTTGAAATGAGAGCCACGAACAACGTCGAGCTCCAACGTGCTATTTGCGTCTACGCCAAAGGCGCACCTCGTGGCGCCCTCACTCACTGCAGGTAATCGGTAGCGCCTTTGAAGTCTACGAATACACCAAAAACATAGTCTCTGAACGTGCATCCAGGCATCCTCAGTACTACGTCTCCTTATAAAGCCCTATTCAAAAGGGCACATGTCTTTCGCTAACTGTTTGCACCATTATTCTTTCCAGTACTTTTTCAAGAACTGAAGCAGGCTAATACCCCTTTAAGATCGAGGATTGCTCCTGATTTTTTCAGGCGATTTTAAGAGCACAATAACCTTCCACTGAAGTGGAAAGTAGCCAGCATGTACACAATGCCTGTACAAAGCCTCTAGGTAGTCCAAAATAGTCTTCCAGATGATTTTACATATCTCTCCGGTTATTCTGTCCATACCAGGTGACTTCCGCGACCTGACGAGCGTCATGCTTTCCACAATCTCAGCTCTTTCCAATTCTGGTGCACGGGGTACCGCCTCTTTCGGTCCAGAGTCTCAGACCTTGGAAAGAACTCCCTCAACAAAGCCTGAATGCAATCCGCCCGGGAAGTCAGGATGGTATCGCCATTCTTTATTTCTGAGTCTTCCACGTTCCTTCCTTTTTCCCTACAGATGCGGTAGAGATGTCCCCAGGAATCATCTCTATGCCGAGAAGCGAACTCCCGCTATTCCGACTCCTTAACGTCTATAAGCATTTGCTTGTATTCGTTAAGTCTCGCTCTATACGACGACCTAAGGTGTTCCAAATCAGCGGCATCTGTGCGCCTACCTGGACACATTTCCTGAGGCGTTGGACTTCCCTCCTCTTCTGACTTAATTCCTAATACGCCGCACGTTTCTAGGAAGGAGACTGTCGTTGATGCGGTGAACAGTCTCAACAATAATTGATACCTGTTCATCCACCGTCATACGATTAAAGCCTTTTAAGGGCGACACCGCCTGATGTCTACGCTGCTACCCTCAATCCGTTCATAAGTGAGCATAACTTCAATGTAGTTATGGTCACTCACAGACGGACTGCCCTGCCATCTAGTCTGAAACCTGGATATGGCTGCTCTATTCGCAATCGTCACATCAATGTCGCTAATCCATGCCCACTATCAAAAGTATACCGTTCATTCGATTCGTTCACCACGTGAAGTCATCCACTAACTCAGCACCTCATCCCGAGATTGATTCTGATAGCTGGGCGTAGCACCGCTTACCTTACTGAACTACATCGGCAACGATGCATTCGCGTCCAAACCGAAGATTACAGGGTCACCACTTGAAAGTGATAACACTGTATCCATATACGTCAGATAGGGCTCCAAAGGCTAGCTGAACTTGCAATACAAGCTAGCTAGGAGAAGACAACCAAAATCGCATTTAGCAGAAACACAAATCCCCCATTCCGAGCTAAAAACGTCAGTGCAATTTAAGTTAATGTCATTGGCAATAAATACAGCGTTGTGCCTTGCATCAGGAAACACCCGCATAAAAGCAGGTAACTCGCGCACCCCATTATGGGCTATGTGGGGCTCCTGTACAAGAGCAATGCTGCAGCCACTGTCACAAATGGCCTTTCCCTGTTCCGCCATCGCAGTGACGCGTCTATCACAATTCAATTGTAGAAGGCGAGTACCCATCCTAGTGTCTTGCTTTCGCCCTAGCTATCATGGCGCAATACAGCGGGCAGTCCTCAGACACCATACGGTGACCCGAGGGCTCCCCCCGGAGAGCGTAGTTACGGCACGAGGTATTTCCATGACAATCAAAAATCAAATGTGTAGGTTTTACATGAGTCTCGTTTTGAAAGCCTTAGCCATGGTGTGCCATCACATAGGTGTTGTTTTCCATCATTTTTTTCTTGGTTATATGTTCTTTCTTTCTTCTAGCGACAGCAAGCGCCCCTTTGGGGTACTCAAACTAATCCCAAAAGAATTAGTCAAACTACCAGAGATTGGAATTAGGTCCCTTGGAAAAGCTTCCTCAGGTCCCACTCCCTCACTTGGCCAAAGTACCTTTGTAGTCACTTGGTATGAAGTGAGCTAACTCCCGGGTAGGAGTTGAGGTAATCTAGGAAGACCTCGGATAGACATGAACAGTGTCTTCCAAGCTAATGTCTTCCTTCACCAACGCAATCTGAAGCAACGCAAAAGCACTGAAAATACTTGTTCGGGCAACCACAACCAGCACGATGCTCCCACTAGTGGTCCAGCACCATTGACCAGGAAGGAACAATATTCCTTGGGCCCCTGGTCACCCGTGCTAGCAGAAGAGAAGAACCCTCTGGTCTGGGTGTCGCAGACAAGCTACTCCAGTTTTGCTTTATCATACCTCGCATGGAACTGGTAATCCATAATCTACCGCATAGATTTTCAATGTCCGAGGAGAGAATATCAACACAGCAAAGCACACCATGCTCCAATCATAGTCCATTAACCAGATCTCTCTGGTCATACAACTATATTAACGGAAAATATAAATCTTCTGATGCCTCCAGATGGCTTCTCTATAACCGCACCTGTTGCCAGGATGTGTCTTGTTTAACTATGACTCTCCCCTTTACTTGGTTTTCGAAAAACGAGTTCCAAGATCAGTTATATGTCATATCATAGGTGAATCCCAAGACATAATCCACCTCTTCCTAGGGCGCCTGGCACAAGGCCATATTACTTTGTTTTTGTACGCAAGCATCATACCCTTTGCCTGCTTAATTACAGGATCAGGTAGAGAGGCTTGCGTTTTAGGGGTAAGCGGTACAAAGCATCCTAGGAAACACCCGCCTACCCACAATATTTCCATGACAATAATATTTAGGAAGAGCGGCTTAAAAGGCTTATCTGTCAACGATCACTAGCCTGGTATGAGTTGAGTTTTAGTTACAGATGCTGCCGATGTTAGCATGCCAATTAGGTTTCCCAAATAGTTGCCTTCTCTCTTTAGCTGTCATCAGACGGATGGACGGTGGCATTGGAATGATGAGTTTGGAATGATGTCCCTGACAGCTGATCGTTGTGAGAGTTTTTATACCAAACGAGGATTTAAACGAGGCTTATCTCCCGATCCCGTCAATATACCGTTGGAAATGATTGTGAGGAAAGATGCAGTTAACATGGCTGACACCATCTTTGGCTACAACCATAAGCTACTATCGTATGCCGATGATGTAGACATTGTTGACAGAAAACTGCCAGATGTTACTGCAGTCTTCTCCAACATTGAGTAAGACTGAGCAACTATGAAAGCACATCAACGAACATCGATTGCGCTGACCGGGCCATGTTGTACGGATGGACCCAAATGCTCCAGCACGAAATGTTTTTGGCAACCAATTCGATAAACGGTGCTGGAGAGTGTGACAGAAATACCGTCATACCGAAATACTGTGTAAATTTGGTGTTACGAATTGGAGAAAAAGCGCAGAAGACCGAAGCGCTAGCAGTTCTTTTCTGTGTACAGCATATGATAGATAAGGATGTCTATTCTAGTCATAACTTAAGTAAGTTAGTTTCCGATCTTATGGTGTGACAGTTAACCAAAAAGAAAAAAAGTGCAGTTATCCGAAACGCTATCCAAACTTTTGGAAAACTCCATAAAGTCAATAGGCCCAGGCTTATTATGTTTATTACCAATTCATAATCTAAAAAAAAAAACAAAAAAAAAAGGTTGTAACATCATATTTGTTTGTCCTACTTCTGCATATTTGTAAATAAATTTATACAAATTTAGCTAAATTGCTCGTATTAGGCATTCAATTTAGTCTTCTACGAACATATTTTACAGATTTATGTAATAAAACGTTACAATATTGAAATTGACAGCAAAATTAATGCCATGTTAACCTTTGGTGGAAAAGATAAAAATCAATTTGTTCTATTTTAATTTATTTTTTTATTTTACATGACACCTTACAGCGTTGTATCTACGGCAAATAAAGTCAATAATGTATTTGAACAGTCTGATGTCAACATTGACCGACATGACCTTTTTTCAATATATTCTCTCCTTGATGCAGACAAATTGAAAGGTAAATGTTCAAACTTGGATTATGTTAAAATTCTTCGGGAAACTTTGATTTTTGGTAACGATAAAACCAAAATCCATAATTTATCCTAACTTAATTGTGACTGTACAAAACATAAAACGAAGAGAGCTGTTGTAAATTGATTCCATTTCCAATTATATGCAGGCTGCATTAAAATTTGGACCTCTGTGGCTCATTTTCAACAGGGTAGGCAAAATTTCGTTTACTTTTTCATTTCTCATTGTTGCCAATGCCCAATTCTGTTCAAAAATAATTGAATCCATTTGAAATTTGTTAATTTTTTGATAAATTAAAACATATGTGCAAAATTTCGTTTACTTTTCCATTGTTATCGATGCCCAACTCTGTTCAGAAATATTTCAATCCATTTAAAATGTATTCATTTTTGATAACTCGGACCAAAACTTGAACTGTCCTGGTATTATCTAACCCGTCTGGCATTGGTGCATTACCTTCAACCAGTGTTCCCAAAACTTGAAAAAAAGCTGAAACTAGCTGAACAAATTTCGGGGGGAAAAAAACAATTTCTTTAATGTAAATTGTTGTAGTTTGAAAGTAGGTGTATCAAGTTTTGTTGAGTTTTATAAATTGAAACTTTGTACATGAGATCTTTATTCACACTGAAAATTGAACAAAGTGCGGGATAAAATATGTATTTAAAGTTAAATTCGTAATTCACAAAAAAGTATAATCTTCTCCCAGTCAATATCATTTTGCTCCTTTTTTATCATTCGATCCAATTTTGTAATTCGATACTGCTAGAGTGGTTAAGCCGATGAAAACAATTTTTACGGCTAACGCCGTAGAAAACCTTTTCTAAAGCGTAATTTTTGATTTACAGGTTATTATAACATATAATATATATATATAATATATTATTCATATAACATAATTATAACATATATTTATAGAAAGGAATGATATTCTAATATTTGTGAAATACTTTTTTTAAGTTATAAAAATAACAATATATGCCGATTCGGATATTTTCCGCCTACGAGAGCAAATAGTAATATTGCGTTACACGGAAAGTGTGTCATTGATTTGAATGTTCGTAACCAAGCTGAACTAATCAAAATTGTTAAAAAAAATCTACAGTAAACGGTGATTTGAAAGTTGTATTCAACGATGAGTTGGCATTTTTTTTTTTTGGTTTTCCCTCCACTTTAAGTGATTTTACTCAAAGGAATAAAGGTAATATTATAATTTGTCAAAAACTGTTGGTTTTTTTACGATTCTATCACAAACATTAACATTGGGTGATTTTCCTTCGCTGCGCATGCACACCTATCAAGCAGCAAATAGCAAATACAAACTTCAAATAAGAAATGTGAATATATCTGTGGTCACAACCCGTAACAGCCTAACTCGAGATAGGACACAATTGAGTTATTAGCACCATCGTATTCAGCGTATCTAAATTTATTTGCTCTAAATTTTTCATGTTTGTATCTCTTCTAGGAAGGCAAATATAAATATTTTTTTTTTATTATTGCCTAAATCAAATTAAGTCATTAATCCAAAAAAATAAAGAAACAATTTTATTTTCCTAACTTGAGTTAAGGTCTTTCTCCAAACTTAAAGTTTTTTTATTTAATCTGAAATAATAGCCTAACTCAACTTGAACTTTTTGACTTTCTTTCGTTCAACAATTCATAAGAGCCTAAGTTTTACGATAATATCTTTTGACTGCGAGAATAAACAACTATTTTTTGTTAACAACTAAGTAAAGGAATTTGTTTTCTTGGAATCTGTAGCAAAGTTTTCCAAAAAACACCTTCTCCTGATTTTCAGTGAAGATTCAAAACTTTAAACTCTTGTACTGAAAATATTGAAAAACAGACTTAGCCTGTTATGGGTTGTGACCACAGATATTTCATCAAAACTTATGTATGATTGATGAATATATGATATACATATACATATACACATATGAATATGAGTTAAAATTGTTTCCAGGGGTGGAATCTTTTAAAATGATTACGTAACCTGAATTGAAAATCCGATTTTGTCTCAAAATGTAAGGCTTAGATATTGTAGCAAGTTGATTTTTTTACTAATACTGATATTTCATTAGTGAATGTATCAAATTTGCACCAATTTTTATTCAATATGGAAGACCCAAGTACAACAGGCTTAAAACAAAACTTCATTATGTAATTTAATTTTCTGTAGCAATTAGGTTTTAGTACTACTTTAAGGTACTAAAGTTAGTCTTTTTATATTTTTCTTTGTTTAATATCGAAATTCAACTATAGTTCGTATGGAGGCTTTCTGATATTAATTTTTCTACACAAAAATTTCAATGTTTCAAATTTCTGTTTGAATAAGTTATATTTTTTTATTTCGCGAAAAATTTTCCAAGCAAAATAAAAAGGGTTCTGATCTATCTTCGAGCACAATGGCTCGAAAACTGGCGTTCTGAATCTGATATCCTTAATTCTTCTTTTAGTAAAATATTTTATTTAATTTATACTGCAATAAATTTCAACAAAATACTTTGCGAAAAATCCCAAAAAAAAAAAAAACTGAAAAATTTATTAAAACAAGCCAGAAAAAAAGCTAAGTCTAGCGGAAAAAGCTCAATTGGCAACTTCATTTATCGTACACCTTCTGATATGGTTTACATTTTTTTTAAATTAAAATAAATCTTCAATAAGTCTTCACGTCCACAGCTGGGTTGCTAGGAATTATATGTTAGACATAGTGGCGCACGAATCGTGCTACAAACACAAAACGTTATAATTGTTATTTAAATATGTTGAAGGTGTTTTTTACCCAGAACTGCGGCGAAGACGTATCCGTTTCAAGAGCATTTGGTTCCAGCAAGATGGAAACTGCACACATCCAGACCGGTTACGGTGCAGCTGCAGCGAAAATTTCCAAACAAATTAATATCCAGAAACGCAACTTTCCGCTGGTCCCCAAGGTCACCTAACCTGGTAGCACCAGACTTTTTTTATGGAGCTATGTCAAGCAAGAGTTGTACAAAACGAAATCAAGAAATTTAACTGAATTGAAGCAGTTTATTAAAACAATAATTGAGACAATCGCGATTTCAGTCCTTCAAGCCGCAATAAATAATTTTCTGATCAGGTGTCACATGCTTATGCGTGAATGAGCGTGGAGTTCATTTACGGTCTATCATCTTGAAAACCACTCAGTTATATGAAATGAAATTGAGTTTCTATACCATAAAGAGAAAATGAAATGAAACACATTGATTACAAAAAAAGTTATTTGAATTTCTTGGTACGCCATCTTGTAAAAGTAAAATAAGACGAAATAATACGATGCAGAAAAAAACAGTTTCATGTGTTAATTCGATAATGTACATATATCATACATTAATGTACAAATCTCTAGTTACTGGCATAGTTAAAAATCTTGTGTCACAAAAAATTATGAAAATCGATCTGAAGACAGGCATAAGCGGTAGGATCTATGTATACCACGCTCTATGATTTTCTTTGCAAACAGAGTTCAGAAGTTCTTCTGATACTAAGGTATTATGTTTGTTATAAAAAATCCATATAATTGTAAAAAATTGTTGGCAACGAAAAAATTTCATTATCAAACTCTAGTGCCTACATGTACTTTACTTCTTTAGTTCTAAAATGGGAATGCATTCCATTCCATTCCAACATTTTCTTCTCAGTTACAGGCTATAGGACAGAAGATACTTTATGATTCCCATCATAGCCCTTCGAAGTGCGTTATCTCGGCTTCCGATTGTGTTGTAGCACAAAAGGGAAAATTTGAATTTGATTTTAAAAGGAGACATCAATTTAATATTTCAATTTAAATTTATAGCTTCAATAGCGATTTTTATCAAGTAGCAACAGGTTACACTTCTAAACTAGAGATGAGGGAAAAAATTGCATTGGATTCACACAGACATTTACCGAATTGCGATATACCAACTTTTTATGTCTAAACATGCCTCTTCTGGTAGATGCTGTGGAAGAATTATAGATTTGGCAAAGTCTGAAATAGTTGTAATATTTCAAGCCGCACAAAATGTTACAACTAGCCCAGATATTTGCCGAATCTATAATTTTTTTACAGCATGTACCAGAAGAGTCCTTTTTGGATCGGCAAAGGCTTGCTGTAGTTACGCTGTCTACTAACCAATCAGTCGCTTAGCCAACCAGAAAAACGGGCATGGCTTACTCGCCTTGAAAGGTTCTGAAAGGATCTAATAAAAAGTCGATGAGTCGCTCTCTTCAAATCCTAATCCGCAGATGTTGTGGGTATATATCAATCGATACCAGGACTTTAGAAGACGATTGGAGCGGACGTTATGTAAAGAAAATCTTTGTTGATTCTAATGAACAATTGCTGTCGAATATTTTTTCCGACCTTGATAGTATTTTCTCTAATCGTAGTTTTGGATTGGAAAAGAGCTCTTTCGGATACCACTCACTCAAAATGATGAATTTGAAAAATCGCTATTATACTTTTTTTTTTTGAATTTGTAAGGTGGATTAAGCACAAATTTGGATTGATACAACAGTTTATATCGCTTAATACAATCCATGGTATTAGAATAATTTGTCCCACCTGAAGAATTGGTGGATATATTGCACACCTTAATTTTCTTTAATGTCCGTCGTTGTGTCCCATATAAATTACTCTTTTGGCTATAATTTAGAATTGATATATCCAATTCATATAAAACGTAACCAATCATAACAGCTTATATTGCTTAATATAACATGTGATACATATGTTGTTTCCTCCACCCATTCAGGTGAATGATGATATTAAATCCTGTAATATTTCGTTTACCATAAGTTTTAAAATATCTTCATAAAACTACCCGGAGCTTTGAACACTGCAATCTTTTCCTATGCTTCAGTTTAGAACTATAACCGGATGAGGCATCCGTATCCGTTTCGACAAGTGTGAATTTGCCAAAAATCGGGTTTGCACGTTTCATTTTGAATCACTTAGTATTACTGGTATTACTAGCAGAATATATAGGTAGTTGTTTAGTCTTGTCTTTGACCCCAGTACACTGAGTTTATGAACCATTTAGAAATGTCTGTTTAATTCTGAGGAAGTCTTAGCCAAAGGCTTTAACAGGTCATTTCCAAAACTCTCACACACATAATTTAGAAGTCACAATACATATTTAATTTAATTCAATATATTATAAATTTGCCTGCCTCTTGTAGTACTGCTGCTTTAAACCCTAAAATAATATCTGTAACAAAACTTTTTACTTCGGCGAAAGGACATGAGGTTGATTAATTGAAACTTTTGTGCTGAATCTCGAATCAAAATTAAAAAATTGGTAAACAAAAACTACTTTCAATAATAATAATTACTATTATTAATCTTAATTACGAGTTTTTCTAAAAGTATGGAAGTAAAGCATTTTTGTTAATTATTAGAGTTGAATTTTGAATTTTTTTTTTTTTTTTTTTTGAAGCTAGAACATTTTGAAACCAAAATTTTCTGAGTTTTCCCCAAGAAACTACAAATTTTAAATGTTTCATGATAATCCTAGGCATCGACTAAAATTTATTTTTATAGTTTGACATAAGCTTTTAATATTGAATATTTATATTTAAAAGAAAGTTAACAATTTCTAATACGACGTTGACACTTTTTGACAATTCTTGACTTTTCATTTAGCTGGCAGTTCTAAAATATGCTATTGCGTATTCGTACTTTTTGTTAAAGAGATTTTCCTTGAAAAAAGTACAATATTCTGAACAAAGTGCCATCCTAGCTTCCTCGCCGTTATGCTTATGTTTGATGTTCTCTCCCGTGTACATAGCTACAACAAACATTGAAATGTACCAACCAAAAAGCCATGAGCTTTATTTTCGCTCCATACATTCACATAGGTACATACATAGGCATGCACACACACACAGACGTGCACTCACTACGCCCTACAATGCTTGGAGATTTGCTAAAACATATCGCAGTGGTTGTGGTGATAATGATGATGACGCTTAATAATTCTAAAAGGGTGGTTGGATGAAGGATAGTGCTGAACGGGGGTGAGCACGACGAGTCTGAAGGTAAGGACACGGTGGCAACAAACAGCAACAAGTAAAAATCCAAGAATATCCAAACAAAGATACATAATAAAAGAAAAAGACCCAAATACGAGGACAAGATGATAATGCGGCGTAGTTGTGCATACACATAAGAGCACATAGACTACCGCACAGGGCCACGAACAGCCAGACAAAGCACAATGCGTGGAAATGCTGCATTGCTGTGTTAAAAAAGGAACACAGAAACTATTTCTTTAACCCCCCTTTTCAAAGACCAGTCAAGAGCATTTTGGCCCTAATTGATGGACAGAGAGTAAGAGAGCGGGATAGAACCAGAGATAAATGGTTCGTTGGTTGGTTGTTTGGCAGCTTTGCTGCAAAAACGTAAGAAAAGATTCAAGTGACACATAAAAAATGTCGCAGGGTTTAATCATTACCCAAGAGTTTCTTTTGCACTTTTTGCCTCCTTCACTATACACACATTCTCGCGCAAAGACCATGAAACGTGCTCAGTCAGCCGCGTGAATGTGTGTGCGTATGTGTAGAGCTGGGAAAACGTAATGTGCCAGTGTGTGAGAGAGTGTTTGCCTTAAGAATGCCTTAACAACCGCAAAAACAGCATAAAAATGACGCATACTAGTAGTACCAGTGTAGATAAAGACAAAAAACGAAAGTGATAAACGCAATGAAATAAGCGAGCGAACAAGCTACCGACCGACAGACGACGACAATGACGACAATCGCGTTTGCAGGACGAACTAGCTGGCTGGATGACGGACAGCCTGACTGGTAATGGGGCTGGTTGGGAAAGCTACAAACGCAACACTTTGCCAATGGTGCCGCGTTGTGTTGGCTGCTCCTCTGACTGCTGCTGCTGCCTTTCGGCTGTTTGAGGGCTTCGTCAAGCTGCTCCCTTTACCGCGTCGACCTTCGTCAGGGCATGCTCGTTTGGCATTCACTGCGCTGCGTTGCACAAGCAGGAAAAGATACCGCAGAAAAACGGTTCTGCTCTCCAAATCAGCGTCAAAGCAATCAGGGTGATACATAACCGTTTCGCAGGGTCGCAGACTTTCCCCTGAAACGGAAAAACGCAATTTCAAGCCACACAGCAAAATAAAACAATCGAGGAAACGAAAAATAACAATAAAATCTAACTTGTATAAAGACACTGAGACACTGATTTGAGAGAGAAGAGAGAGTAAAGCTACTGTAACAGTGTAACAACATTGCGCACATTCTACTGTTTTTCCGCAAAATGTAGAGCAACACACTACAGCATTTTTCGTTCTTCTTCTCCATGTGCTTCATTTTCTTGTATTCTACTCTTTCCCTGTTTTGCGATTTTGTGCTTTTTAGTGTTTTGCATTCTGGGCTATTCGTAGTTAATAACAACGCTTGAATTTTTTGACAGTTTAACAGTAAATGCTGAGATACTCGGGCGCTTTGTATGTATATATGTGTGTATATGTATGTTTGTAATTGTGTGCGTGTATGTGGAGAGGATATATGTTCGTGCATGTGAGTTTATGCACAGTGTCTGTATGTGTATGTAGAAAGAAAAAAAAGAGGAATGTTGCCTTGATGATTTCCTTTTTTCATTTTCCTTGTTTTTGACGAGGTTTCAGGTTTTGCCACTGCTATTTGTTGATATGTGTTTCTTTTAGTGTTTCCATGGTGGTTTAACAAATAGCCCTAAACATTGTCACATACAGTATGAGTATGTACTCGTATATTCATGTGTCAGCTTTTACAATGGATACATACCAACTTACCTATCTACACATGGTATCAAAAATTAGCATACATCTAAGTCTATTAATTAGACTGTGTTATGCGATTTGGACTAGGAAATTATCTTGTAATCGGTAAATTCGGAGCGACCATAGATGCGAATCAAACTGCTAGTTTTAGGAACCAACGGATCGACAATAAGTATGAGCGCTGGATGGTGAAAATGTAGTTAAGTACACTAAAAAACACGCATTAGCCACCTACAAAACTAAAATTCAGCATTTTCGGATATCTGTGCAGGTCTTAGAAGCCAAATACTTTACAGACGAAAATCGATCAAAAGTCAAATTTTGTTGGTCGTTTCATAGTAGCAGTTGTAATAACTGTGATTAATTAATAAATTAACGAGAAGAATTGTCATGACAAAACCCAATTCAAAACTCTCATTCAATTGTTTAAATTTATCATTTTTAACATGAAGGAAGCAAAATAATGGAAAATCAAAAATTATGATCCGGTTGTCAATCCTACCTTCGCCGATGTTGACAATATTTGGTTCATGTTTGCTATTACTACAAACTATTATGAGAAAGTCGTAAAAATTAAATCCTAAAACTGTATGTTTTTTGTAGCTTTAGGGAAAACGACAATTATTATGAAAAGCAAAATTGTAGCAAAGCGTATTTTTTATTTTTCATTAGTTATTATTTTTTATTATTATGTCTTTTTGAGGAATTCCAAAAAAGCTTCCTAAAATCTGGGATATTCTCATATACTACAAATACATTATGCGAGGTATCTCAGTGTATCATTTTCGACATAAAACATTCTACAAATATTTTGCGGATATCTTCTAATTGGTACAATCCTCTCCTTCGGCCTCCTTCGTGCTTTTTCAAAAAAGATTGAGTAAACATCCTAAAATTAGCAATTAAAAAAAGACAAATTCCCTTGCATTCTATAAATAGGATAAGGAAGAGTTCTCAGTGAGTCGTGAAACAGATTCCAATACAGGTAAATGGATGTTGGTAAAAACAACAATCCTGCAAATTTAGCTTTCATATGTACTTTAAGACAAATATAACCTAAATGGATAAATATAACCTATTCTATCATATAACCTTGGCCCTTTACATTATTATACGCTATTTCAGATCCATAAGCTATTTATTGCTAAAAATTACATTTGTTTCAAATGAACCTCCACTAAAATTGACTGAAATATATTCGGAACAATACAGTGAACATTTTTTTCTTTTGCGAACTCCGTTTAAATCTCTTCTAAAAAAATTGAGGTATAGTTTCAACCGGAAAAGAAAAAAAAGGAAAGGACTTTGAGGAAGTTAACATAAAAGTTATCCGAGACTATCCGAAAAGTGTTTGTAGAATATTTTGCGACGAAAATTTGAAATTGAGAAACAGTTTTGTAAAATTGTTTTGAAAAAAGGAATAAAAGAGCATAAGAAAGTTGAAAGCAGAGTATAATTGTTGCCGACAATATCTTGTAAAATGCATTGCCCTGCAATTTGTAGAACATTTTAATATACCAGATATCAAGTTTGGGATAATTTCTTTCGATTTTTAAAAAAGTGCAAATAGAGCATATGAAAGTTTGAAATGTTCGGTTTGTCTAAAGTCATATGGAAAAAATAAAAACAAATAATATAAATTTTTTTTTATTTTGTATTTATATTTACAATTTTTACATATTATTACTAAGAAATGCAGCTATTTGCGAGTTGAAAAGGAAACAATAAAAATACGCTTTTTAAGATGTTCTGGAAAGAACACTTTTTAAGTTATAAATCGTTCTTTTTATTGATACAGAAGTCATAACCTTTAAAGTCATAGCAACGGGTTAACATTACTCTATTCTTATCGCTGGATATGACGCCATAAACTTTACATTTCTTGTTTAATAGGGGCATTAAAGTTAAAACTTAAATCATAAATCATAAACTTTACTGATTTTGGGCCTAACTTATGAACAGAATACACAAACCAAAAATCGACAAAATCGGAGGAAGTCGTGTTGAAAAAGTTTTCTTTCCTTGTCGGAAATTTATAAATTTATATATATATATGGGCAAAAAGTTTGGGTTGGTTGAGTTTCTTCGGGATTATATCATATGGAATGCACACATTTATGCGCCTAGAAACTTTACGGCTAAAGTTGTGAATAAAGCACATTTTGATATTTCCTGTAAACTGAGTGCGGTTGCGTTATAAACTATAGGGTTGCCCATATTCGACGGACCCATCTGGCAACGCCATAACTTTTGACAGAGATGTCAGATCGCTTAATGACATACCGCGTTTGAAGCGTCAGTCCAAGCAGATTTTTACCATGGAACAATACACGCCACGCGAGCGCTCTGAAATAGTTGAAATTTACATTCAACAGAAGAAGTCAATTGTGAAAACTCAACGTGCTTTTAAAATATTAAAAAATGTGAGAAGTGCGCCTTCTAAGAACACCATTAAGCGTTTATACGAAAAATTTTCGACTGGTGAGGCTCTTTCTAATCCGAAGAGGCCAAATAAAAGTCGACCAAGGCGATCGGCCGAGAATATCGCTGCCGTACGAGCCAGTGTTGAGAGGTCCCCAAGAACAACCCAAAAACGCCGTTATCAGCAGTTGGGCATGGCTCGGTCCACTTTACAACGGATTATTCGCGTTGATTTGCATTTGTTCCCGTACAAAATTCAATTGATGCAAAGATTGTTGCCTGCGGACAAGCCTCGTCGATTGGAATGGGCCCAACGAGTCATCGAAATGGCCGATGATGACGAGCAATTTTGGAACAAAATTATCATGTCCGATGAAGCCCATTTCACATTGAATGGGACCATAAATTAGCAAAATTGCCGTATTCACGCCACTGAAAATCCTCAGGAGATTCAAGAATTGCCTTTTCATGACGAAAAAGTCACAGTTTGGTGCGGCGTTAGTGCGAAAACGGTCATTGGGCCGTTTTTCTTCCAAAACGAAAATGGCCATGCTGTTACCATCAACCAGGAGCGTTATCGCGACATGATGACCAATTTTGTGATGCCAATTATTCGTCGAAAGCGTATGAGGCAGTTCTGGTTTCAACAAGACGGCGCTCCACCGCACACAAGTCGCATAACAATCGATTTTCTGAAGAATTTGTTTCCGGGCCGTTTGATGTCGAAAAGTGGTGATTTGGACTGGCCACCGCGTTCGCCCGATTTGACGCCCGCTGACTTCTTCTTGTGGGGACATTTGAAGTCAAAGGTTTACGTTAACAAGCCAAGGACCGTAGAAGAGCTCAAGGACAACATTCGTGAAGAAATAGCCGCTATTCCGGCCGAAATGTTGGCGAAAACGATGGAAAATGCTGCAAAAAGGACACAATACGCCATCAACGCCAGAGGCGGCCATTTGAGAGATATCATATTCAAAAATTGATGTAAACAAATCTACTTGGAACAAATTAAATGAATAAGATTGCCAACCGCCAAATTTTTATTTTTTTCTTTGATTTTTTTTTAAAAAACATGGGTCCGTCGAATATGGGCAACCCTGTACTTTATCAAGTGTTTTATGTATACTTAGTTCAGTCTCATTTAGCTTCATAGATGTCACTATGGATGGGATATAATAAAAGTATTATTATTGATAAAATTATTATATATGCAATATTAATCTAGAGATTCCCCAGTTAGAAGCGTCTATTTCATGCATTAAAGTACTCTGAAAACTCTGCTTACAATGATTATTTCTCATATAACACACAAATATTGTTAAATAATTTCCTTTCGGAATATATTAAAAAGTGGTTGGCATAAATGATAGTATTTAACTGGACAAAAGTGTCTCTATAAGGAGGAAAGACCGTATTTTTAAACGAAAGATAAAAAAGAAAGAAAAAAAAACTTGAGAACGATTTTATAGAAAGGTACAAGAATAGAGGTGGAGGCTGAAAGCCCAAAGCCAAAATGTAAAAGTTATGGCAGTGTGATCCCATTCTGTAAGGTTGATGATGGAAGTCATGCCACTGATATCGAGATTAGACTTGGACTTTGCACCAACAAAATAAAAAGAGGGCAGATTGGCAGTATCGCAGTAATATCGCTCAAGAAAGATTCCGGTGTTCATGTCCTGTCAGCAGAGCAGATGAATTTATAACTAGCATGCCATGTTTTACATTCGATTTGGCTAAAATGAGTGTGTATTATTTCGCTAATTTATCCAATCCAAGATTTTCTACCTGATTTGAGTAAATCTTTTCAGTACAGCTTTCAATGGCAGATTAGATATGCACGCTATGTCAAATCCTGAAGGAGAAAAAGAAAAATAGAAAAATAGTCTATAAAAATTATAAGATGACCCTGATCAATAGACAAACATCGTACTAAACCATTTTACGCGAACCGAGGCTTTATAAGTTATGGTCACACCTGTGTTCGCCATGTAATATACATACATACATACATAAGTACGTGTATACAAATACTTTTCTGTACACATATAACTTTTTACATAAATGAATATTTGTCTTGTTATGAATAATAACATTTGAGCCACTTCCACCACAACATAATTAAGTTTTAATTATAGCTGAGTTTTTATTATCTGAAAACGATTTGAAATAAAATGCAGTTTTAACCAAAATCAAAGTGTTGTTTTTTTATATAAATCAAAACACAATTACATATCTTTTATACAGGGTGATAAGCTATCGTCCAACCTCTTTTGAAGATGATTTTGAGAGGCTTTCAGAGAAAAATTGTCTGCAAAATACGAGTATATAAGCCCATCATCAACAGCGTCGTATGAATTATGGGCTAAATCGACATCGACGTAAGCTAACCGACATCGACGTGATAAGGCGCATAAAAGTATAACAACAAACTACAAACTTATTCATATTATTATACTTTTATGCGCCTTATAGCTTATATATAGGTATATATATGCTTATATATATGTATATATATGTTATAGTCGCCATCTAAGTAAGTAGAGCATTAGAAAATCAACAACTTTAAAAATTGAGTCTCATTTATTTGGCGAAATGTTACAAAGATGGTCTAATGCATCGTTTGAGAGAATTCGCCTTGCACAGCATACTAAAAAATAGGGTTCATAGAGGAGGATTAAAAACCATACCACGTTTTCCAACTTTTCAACATTGATCGATTAGTATTACATTGTGAATGTAGTTACTCGTACGTACTTATGTGAAATATCGTAGTTACAGACTTCCAAGTCAATTTTATCAACCACAATTCGAAATCTCGTAAGAACGAGATTTCTGTTTAGTTTTATTGAATTTAAAATTGTAAAAAATCTATACTGAAACATATTCAGTGTAAAATCATCAAGTCTTTAGTTTATTTTTTTTGACTGTGTGTTGCTGTTTTCACACACACACATGTACAGAGGCTGTGTGTGTTTGCGTTTGCGGCAGAAATTATTCTTCATTGATCAGTTCGGCCATGTCCTTTTAGGGCTACGTGTTAGAAAAAAAAAACATTAAAATGTACTCATTTTGTACGTTTAATTTCATATCCGTTTCGTATTTCGCACAGGTAGTCTTTTCCCTGGAGCTACAAGCTCTTGTGCTTATCGTTGTTATTATCATTGCCGCTCTCGATGTTATCTTTCTACAATACTTCAGTTAAAGTTCAGTAACAAATTACAGTAAAAGAAAATCAGTCAATTACATAGCACATCGCTATCGTAGGGAGATACTTATGTACATACACATATGTATGAGTTTTTAGACTCCCTCCCTATGTTATATCGATATGTATTCATCGTTATATCAGTACCTAATGAGCATTAATGGATTTTATTACTTCTTCCAAATCCTTGCATGATTCTCTTGATCTCTTTATATGGTGATGTTTTCTTTTTTTTTTTTGCTTTTTACTCGATTTCGTTCAATTTGGTTTAGTTGGGAATATCAAATATTCAAAGGTGAAAAGCACGAAAAGCTAAACCTTAATGCTGGATGTGTGAGTGAGAGCATTAGCAGGATAAACCATACTATCATCTCCGTGTATGTGTGCGTGAGTGTGTTTCAGTACTGTGAAGTGTGTGCGGGTGTGTATGTGTTTTCGGTTAAATGCTTCCAAAATGTTTATAGGATTCCATTTTATTTGCTTTTCGTTGTATTCTCATCATCAGTCTTTCTGCTACAAAAAATGTGTCGTTTTTTCTTCACGAACACCATGAATATTATATGAGAGTTGTGCACCAGTTCCAGTGGCATCACTGGACTCCTTTTTCGTCTTGATATTTTGGTATATTACAGTTTGCGTTCTCCTTTTGTCCTTTCTTTCCCCAAAAAAAGCTAACGCTAATGGCTATGAATTTTTAATTATTGCACATTTTTGTCAACTTCTTAAGAGCCATTAAAATCGTTAATACAGTATCCTCATTTAAGTCGTACATTTTCCCTAACGTCACGTTCATTGCTGCAACTAATATGCTCTCTTTTAGTCTCCTTACTTTAAAAGAAATTTAGGTCAGGAAAATAATAAGATTAATTTATGTCCTTTAGAGAAATCGAAATGAGACCAATTAATACAAAAAAGTAATAACATTCATTTAATTGAACAATTGTGAGTTGAAGAGAAACACGTGGAATTGAATAGAAGATAGCTGAATGACATTGAATGGAAAAGAAAGGGATTGAAACGGTTTGAATTAAGAAAATTAAGAAAATTTGTATGAAACTGTAATTTAACTATAACGGAAGGAGGTGAATGGAATTGGAAAATGTTAATGGAGTTGGATGGCTTTGAAAGAATCGAATGGATTTAATTGGAATTAAAAGGAAAGGAAGGAAAGAATTTAGTATTATTAAATTGGGGCGCGAATAAAATTGTAAGGGTCATGAGGCTGCAAGGACGGATTTAACCAATCACAAAGAAAGATGGGCACTTTAGGACCAAGGCTTGTTCCAATAAACTCTCCCAATAAGTACAGGCCAAAACCTCCGTATTCCTGACTATAAGGTTGAATGGAGAATTGAGACGTATTGAATTGAATCGATTGAAATTTAATGGAACAGAATTGACTTGAATGAATGTGAATGAATTTATATTGAATTTGAATTAACTTAACGAATCTAAAAAGAAATGAAAAGGAGTAAAGGAAATAGAACATATTTTAATAGAATTAAATGGAGTATTCAGTAGAATTGAACAAAAAGGTATTGTCTGGTATTTAATGGAATTGGCTAGATCTGATACAAATCGACCTGTGTCGAATTGGATGGATTGGATAGACTTTTAATGAAACTAAATGGAATTGTATGAACGTGACTGAAATTATATAGAAATAAAATGTATTGCAGAGAAGTGCAGATTCCACTGAATGGAGTTAATGGAATTGAAACGAATTAAAACTAGCTGAATCGAATTAAATGGGAAAGGATAAAACAGATTTGAATGGAACTTAACAAAACTAAACGATATATATATACGATATATATTGGATGTGAATGCTTGGAGTTGAATTGAGTTGAATGAAAAATATAGGAATTGCAAGGAGTTACTGTTATTAAGAGTTGTTGAAAGAAACCAATCGTGGAATTGCATAGAATTGAATGCAGTAGATTGGAACTGAAACAAATTGAACTTAAATGGATCTGAATGGCTGGAAACGAATAAAATTGCATCACATGAAATTGGGGTGTGAAACACTGTGGAAATATCTAGATAACTGAAATAAAAAGAACTCAATGGAACTGAAAGGAATCAACGAAAGTGAATAGAACTGCCGCTGAAGTGAATGAAACCGGAACAAATTGAGCAAAACCGAATTGGATTCATTGAAATTTAATTAAATGGAATCTATTTAATACTATCCAAAAAATTGAATGAAACTAAAGGAAATTGAATATTTATGATATTAAACAAAATTCAAAAGAGTTGAAAAAAATTGAAAATAATAAAAAAAATTTAAATAAAATAAATGCATATATGATAAATGTATTAACGGTAATTAATTGCACGGAGTTTAATGGAACAGATATGAATTGAATGAAATTAAATGGAATTAAATAAAAAAAATAATGAGTTTTGTACAAATTTGGTCGGAACTGCAAAAAAGTTGATAGTAATTAAATGAAGCTGAACTCAATTGGATGGAATTGAGAAGAATAAAACTAAATTGGAAGGAATTGTACTGAATCGAATGAATAACCAACAAAAGTTTCTGGACTTAATGGAGTTGAATGGAATTCTTCGAAAAAAATACGTTATAATTGAATGGAAATGAATGGAAAGCTTTTGAGATAACGGAATGGAATTGAATGCAGTGTAAAGCAGTTGAACAGACGTGGATGGATCGAGCTAGAAGAGAAAACAGACGAATGGAACTGATTGAAGATTAATTCGATAGAAAGGAATTGAACGGGTTTGTAAGGAGTGAATTTGATTATGTTGAATGTCATTCAAATCGAGTCCGAGATATCACATTAGTCAGAAGTTACATAATGCCTTATTTAATGCGATCAGCCGTGAAGGTTAAAAAAGAGTTAACTATATATAGGTATGTATATGTGGGTCATTGGCCTGTTGACTGTTTTCGAACTCTACTCACGTTCCAGGAAATTGCAAAGGACGTCTCTGTACTTGATATCGCATGCAAATGTGACACAATCTCTGTGGCGGCTCTTATGTGTCCGAATGTTTACATGCGTATGAGTGAGTGATTGCTATTTACATCGATATTACACTTTTCAGCCAACTGTCAATCAAAACACTAATGTGTTTATGTACACACACGAGCATACGCAGCAACATCAATGATATAAACCGTTATACACACAAGTGTTGCTAATTGAAATGCAGATCACATAAGATTTTGAAAAATACGGTAACAATGTAATGCTCTGGCCTCCATTGAATTCGTTTAAAATGATTAAATTTCATTACACCAACTTTCTTTTTTTTTGCAAATTTATATATAAATGAGTTATATATGTATATGGTTTTCATTTCATTTATATGTGTATACATATACATACATACCCATGTACATATAAAGTATTGGTTAAGATGAATGACAGCATTATTTTTTGTACATTCATGGGGAAATGGATAGCGGAGATGGGACCCTGACTGAGAATGTAGGTATTCAAAACATCAATTATATTATTGTTGTTTGTGTACTCAAATGTGAGTGTATGCTAGAATTTGTGTGTGTGTATCTCTATTGTTAATTGTGTTACTCGAATATACAGAAGAAAGAAGGAATAGCGGATACGGATACGAAGATGCATCAACAACTGTGGTTGGGTATACGTTTTTTTTTTTTTCTTCCTTTTTGGCAAGATTGGGTGGTTAAAGTAAATAACAACAATTCGGCAGCGCAAAAAATGATGGAAAAGGCGAAGACAAGCGGAGCTGCACCAAGCCATCCATGGAGTATGTGAACCCGTGGTTGTTTGATTTTTAGATGTTACACATGCACGAAATATCGATAAAACTTTTGAAATAATACATTTCGTTACGGATAGATGCCGTCCGTGCTTAACGAGTGGAACGATTGCAAAAATTACACGCTTATTCTTGTCGTAGTCCGCTGTTTTCACCCCCAAACCCCCTACAGGCACCGCCATAATTAGATGTAATATGAGTCGATGAGTCGATTTGCTCTCCATTCCCTCCATCATTCATTCGGATGATTCACTAATCTGAGCCACCGAGTACACGTACACATTCATATACTCGTATTGTGTTACTTCTATGTCTGTCTATCTGTTGTTTTTAGTACGGAAGGGAGGTGGTGTTAATCTAACTGAAATTTATTTTATTATTTCGAAAACCCTTAATAAATCTTTTCAACACGAATAATATCTCCTAATACAACGAAATGGCGTAAAGGAAACATGAGAAATAATCTGTTTAACCAGATTCGTATATCTTTTTGCAAATAAATGTAATTGGCTTTAGACTAACATATGTACGTAAGAATGTACAGAGAGGGACAGTTGGCGATGGCAAAAAAGCTGTGGAGGAAAATTTGTAAGTATGTTATGTTTTAAGCCAGTAATGATATCTTGCTGTAGTTTGTTTTTCTTCTCAAATTTTAAGACGATTCTAATGTGGAAGCTCTTTTTTGTAGAGAAACACAGTCAATCGAAAGTTTTTACAGAATTGTAAATTTTATATCATTGTGCATCATCGTTTTTCATTAATTTTGCCTACAAATTTATGACAATTTAAAAATTGCTACGTTTATACCGAGCACTTCTTCCTCAAGTCCGTTGCAAATATTTAGGTAGAGTCTTTTACGTTCGCGTTAAACTGCTTAAAACATCTCGGAAGAAACAATTTCATACGGGCTCTAGGAGTCAGACGACAATTATGTGTAGCAAAATGTATTGTACGTATTGTATTGTTGTATTTATTTATTATCATTACTTAAAAATTATATTTGTATAGTTCTAATCATGAGCAAATACACTGGTATCCACTTAGTGGTTTCAAAACCGCCGATCTGGCAAGACTGTCAGCTGTTAAATACCTGTCATCTGAAGTGTTATTTATGCAGTGAAAGGTTTCCCATTTACGAATAAGGTTCGTTTAAAAATAGTTGAAACTTACTACAAAAGTGGTGATTTAAGCGTGAATACATTTCGTGCATTACGTGATGATTATGGTCATAACAATCCGTTTATTGTGCAAGCAATTGGGAAATTGCGAAGATTATAAAGAAATTTGAAGAGACTGGAAGCGTTATACATGTGGCAAGGCCTGTGCATTATCTCAATGTATGCACAGCTGAAAATATCGCTTCTGTTAGTGAAAGTGTAGCGGATAAACTTTGTCGATTTCTCGGCGTTCTCATCAATTGGACCTATCTTACGGCCTATTTTGCATTTGGATTTGCACCTCTATCCATATAGAGACCAACTTACGTGACAATTAAAGCCGGCTGACCATTCGCAATGCCGTAGATATGCTGATTGGGTGCTACAGCAACGGGCTTTCAACGCTGTTTTTTAGAACAAAATGATGAAGATCATTTCTCACTCTTCCGTTAGGTCAACAAGCAACAATGTCGCATATCGAACTCGGAGAACGCAGAAATGATTGTGGAAAAGCCATTGTGCCCAGAAAAAGTGACTGTTTTGTGCGCATCGTGGTTTGGAGGTGCCATTGGGCCGTATTTTTCGATGGCGCTCGAGGAACCGTTACCGCCAATTCAGAGCACTGTGGCCGTATGATAACTGACTGTTGTTAGCCTGCAATTGAAGATTATGAACTGACCGATCTGTGGTTTCAACAATACAGTGGACAAAACTGCCTTAAAGGGTTTGCATTATAATGAAATAAAAGTTTCATCGAAATCATAGCTTTATCTGCGTTATTTAACTTTACTTTAGAAACATAAAAATGGATAACTTAGCATTTAAATTTATTAGATTATGATTTCAAATGAACTATAATGGTACATAGGAAAAAAGATAGTAAAAACAACCTATCACACATATTGGGTGGATAGGAGGAGAAGTTTTAGAAATAACAACTAGATCGATCTACCCAAAAGTACATAAAATAAAATACTCGCTATGAAATCAAATCTCTTATACTCGTATAAGCATAATTTGACATTCTGCATTTTTCGTTACATGTCAGTGTCATATCGGTTATGAAATCATCAATAAGTTTTTGTTTTGATAATTTGTATAGTTTGAGGGAAGTTTCCTTTTTATGTTCAATTTGGACTTTTTATTCAAAAGCGGATATAGAACTCTGCCACACCTTTTTTGGGAACACTTAGAGATATCCTTCAAATATCCCTTCTCACTGTAACGAAGTGGGCGGGGGAAAACGGTCTCGAAATTTTGCCCAATAAGGACCCTCATCACGGCGGGATTAACACGTTCTCTGACAGTCAAGCTGCCATTAAATCCCTGGATTCTGTTTTCTTGAACTCAACATCAGCTCTGAAATGCCGCAGGTAACTCATCGAGATGGTTCAGAATTTCAACATTCACTTTATGTGGGTGCCGGGCCACAGGGGCATACCAGGAAACTGGCAAGATTATGGACAACCTTACAGACTCCAGCCTAGTTGGTGCCCGTGGGCATACCTCTAGCCACTTGCGAGCTTCTACTGCGAGATAGAGCATATTTAGTCTGTCCGAAGCTATAATCAATCCAGGCAGATGTGGCTTCGCCTAGATCTGAAGCGTTCACATAAACTGCTGTCGCTATCAAGACCCGACGTCACATTACTTGTACCCGTCATGACGGGACGCTGCCTGATTGGAAGACATGCAGTGAGACTGAAGGTTGTGATCAGTGACTTCTGCAGGAGCTGTAGGGATGAAGAGGAGTCTATAGAACACCTTCTCTGCAATTGCCTCGCCCTGGCGAACAGGCGGGTATCAGCACTGGGCTCTTATTTCTTTAGGAACCTAGAAGATCTGGACGATATAAATATTGTCCGGCTTAAGAGCTTCTTGGGGCGCACAGGATGGTTCAACGAGGGAAACTAGGGACAGTCATATCTTTAGTTTCCGTTTTATCACAATGGACTATGTAGTCCAAGTGAATCTGCCTATTCAGACTGCCACACTTATCTAACCTAACCTATCTTCCATTTCGAGGAATACTTGCCTGCGGAGCGTAATGCTGTTTGCTGTAGTCAATGCAGAAGGCCAACTCATTTTCAACTGGAGTTTTAAAATCGTATATATATATTATATATATATATTATATATATGTATTATATATATTATTATATTATATATATTATATATATATATATTATATATATATATTCAACTGCAAAAAATAACCTATCCGTAAGAAAACTCTTGGTTAGTTTAATTAACTACAATGGATATTTCATTTTATAGAGTTTGTACATAAATTCATTGTGCCAAATGATATCAAAAGCTTTTTTGACGTTTAAGAATATCACGCCCTTTGAGTGCCTGCGATTTTTATTTGATCGGATCATATTAACAACTCTTTTGTATTGTTCTTTCTTTCAAAGACTTTATCAAGAGAGCTCAGCAGACTAATGGATCGATGGAAGTTTTGGAAGTTTTCGCTCATAAGAATAGAGATTACCTTTGCCTTTTTGAACTCCCTTGAAAGATACGAATTAGTAATATAGAAATAAAAGACTAAATATTTGTAAACTGAATTTGGTAAGTCGTCGTTTATTTTGCCCAAACCTGGAATTTTTGAGCTCTTCAGATTGTTTGTATAAAATGTAACTTCGCCGAGATTAGTCAGAGTGTTATTGTGGTCAAAATGTCAAGTAGAGACTAAATTAAAAAGTCTGATAAAAACGTCTTTTATTGCGATCAAACAATTTGTCAGCTTTAAAAACTTTGATGATGGAAAAGGATGAGTCAATGCCAAAGGATATATTGAGTTTATGTCCAAAATTTGGACATCTGTGAGTTGCAATTTTACCGAAACTTCAGGGTTGAACTACTGGCTAACGCTAAAGTATTAAATCAATATTTTTCGCATGATATTTTGTCAGCACAAGGCATAGGCTTTTTAGGCAATGTTAGCTGTCTTTATTATGCAAAATTCTAAATTCTCGTTTGTTTTGTGTCAACATTTTTTTGGGAGTTCTTGTTCTGATATTTGACAAAGTGAATAAAAAAGAAATAGTTTTTTTTGGTTTATTGAAAAACTTTCGTTTTCTTTATAACCGTGTTTGACTACATCTTTCTATTGTGAATTGGTCATACATTCATAGAAATAGTAATCAAATTTATAATATTTAACTTTATATGTGACAATTCAGTTATGAAATTTTGCTTAAGAGTCCTTTAGGACATTCTCATTGGAACATAAGCTCTAAAGTCTGTGGATAATAAGCTCATAAAAAACATAATGAGAATACTGATTTAAAGTATGGTGAATTTTATATATTGATAATTATACTGCAGGTAAGATGCACGATAATATCCATATGAAAAGTATCTATAAAGATAACATGACCCGAACATTTCCAATACAAGGGAACCCATTTTTGGAACTTGACAAACTTTGGCGGACATTTTTCGGAAACCTGTAATAGTGATGGTCTACGAGAAAATGCATATTAAAAATCCAAACACAACATTTTACAAGTGTTGCCTTATTACAGTTTTCAAGTAGTCTAAATCCTACTATAACTTTTTGAATTAAAAATGGTTCATAAAACGTTTGATAAACTATTCTATGTTTATGAATACAGTTCTTATGGAAATTGCTTTATAGGAATTTTATAAATTTGTTTTAAGTTTAAATGTGTAAGGCTGTATACTTTTTAATCGAAAATGAGATATAATTAATCCGGTTTTTGGAAATGTTGAAAGGAAAAGTGGTTATTTTAAAAAACATGGGTGTGAATGGGTGTGAATTAACAATTTTGTAGGTCAGATATTTCAAACTATTTTTCCTAGACCAGAAACTGCAATTTCTGAAGAGAACAACGCACCCTCATTTCAGGACTTAAGAGATTCCTCATTCAATTCTATAATTTTATATAAACATTTTATTAAATCGGTGTTAAGTACTGTCAAAACTCTAGGCAATACTGGTTTAAGTTTAAAATATTTTAGAAATTTGATCACAAAACATACATCCGAAATTGGTTTTTATTTTTGTGAGAAAAGTGAATTAAATCTCGTTAGTATTTTGTGTAAGATCTCTTGATTACTGGAATTTGTTTCCAGCTTTCCTTTAGGGCTTCGAATAAGGCATTCTTAAAACTTGCAAAAAAGACTTTTAATTGGTGATTGAGCCGACCATTCAAGAATTTGGATTTGGTTGTCTCTGAGATAATCCTTTACATGTTTTGATGTCTGCTTAGGTTCGTTCTAATGTTGAAATGCCCATTTGAAATGCGACATTTTCCACTCTGCAGGGGGCACCATTATTGATTCTAGAATGTTGTTCCAGACTATAATGCCTCCATTCCCAATACTTGAAATTGATATTGCAGTTTCGTGAATGAAGCCGTGTGCGCTGAAAAAAACTGTTTTCCAATTATGAACGGTCCAATTGAATGAACTTTTGCATATTCAAGCCTTCAATGTCATAAAAAATAAAATTTCATGTTAACTTTAAAGTATCTTTATAAATTCTATACCTTGTCTTATGTGTATACTTAGTGATTAATAACGGGTTTTTAGGTGGCCTGTAGGCTTCTTCATTAATTTATTAATTTTCTCTTGCGCGTCTGTGAACTGGTGCAATGGTGCACATTTAAATTTAACGTTTTTAACAGTTTTTCGGAGAAACAAATGTAACGGGTTATCGAAGTTAAATAAAACACACATAAACCTATGATTTCGATGAAACATTTGTTTCATTATAATGCTTGGACCCTGCCATTATGTACGAAGTACAATGCCATTTAAATGACCGCCTTGGATTGGTTGCAGCAGTGGGTCTTTTTAAGGTAGTTTTCGACCACTTTTTCGCATATTTCGGGCGGTATCCCGGTGATAACTTGATGAATGTTGATTTTCAAATGCTCCAAAGTTTGGAAATTATGCGTGTAAACACGGTCTTTAACCTAGTCACACAGTAAACATCTAGTGACCTCAAATCATATGATCTCGGTGATCCATTGACTTCGCCAAAACGTGAAATTAGCCTTTCTGAAAACTTCTCGTGCAATAAAACCAAAATCGGTTGTGGTGTGTAGCTCGTGGCACTGTCTTGTTGAAACCACATATCATCCAGTTCACAATCTTCAATTTCAGACCAAAAAAATCGGTTATCATACGGCCATAGCGCTCTGAATTGAATTGCGTATTATCCGCCACACTTTCACTAACAGAAGTGATATTTTCGGCACCGATGTACAGGCTTGACCATTTTCTTTATAATCTTGCCAATTTCTTGCACAGTAGATCTATTATGAAGACCATAATCACCCCATAACACACGAAAAGTGCCAATGTTTGAATCACCACTTTTGCAGTAAGTTTTAACTATTTTTACGCGTTTTCGGGTTTTAAACGATTGATATTCGTAAATGCAAACCTTTCAGTAAGTAAATAACATTATTTAACAGCTGACAGCCTTGTCAGAGCGCTGGTTTTGAAACAACTAAATGGATAATGCGTTATTTCTTTAATACATTCTACAAATGAGCTTATCATCACTTGTAGACAACGTTCGCCGCCATCCAACTGAGTGCACTGCTATTATATTATTTGTAGAATTGTACTTCTTTATAAGTCTGCATATTAAATTGTTTCGCTGAGGAAAAAGTCATCCAAGGAAGCGAATATTCATCACAACTTGTGACAGGGAAGTGGTGAACAATTGCATAATCACCAATGAAATTCACACAGGGTTGTCATAGAATAGAAACACTGTTTTAAGATGCATCTCCATATATAGTCATGAGTGATATAGGTATAACGAAAATGAAAATCTTTTGTTGCAATTATTCATCATTCAAAAGAAACACATATTTTTATTGTAATTTTATCTGTATTAAAGATCAGTTTCTTCTAAAAACTGCCAGCAGATTCCGACAGAATTGGTACTAATAAATAATAAATTTGCCACGTCTCGCTAGGAAACCCAAAAGATATACACCCCCTTGCACACCCCCTATTATGCAAAGTAGAAATACAGGGCGTCCGTCGGAAAGGTTTATGGAATGGATCTTATATTGATAAATGCTTTATTTAATGTCGGCAATTATGTATGGAATGCAATATCAGATAAATGTCCGCCTCTGTTAGCCTCACAAAAGCGAACTAACACGCGATATTTCGTTAATTTCATTAAGAGTATTTTGTTTGAGTTGCTTAAGCTTAACCACAAAAAGAAGTCCGGAGCATCACGGAGTCCGGAACATCACCATTTCTTGAAATAACTTGTTGCGGAAAGAGGTCTCGCAGTAATTCCATTGTAATCCTGGCTGTATGTGATGTGGAACCGTCTTGTTGATACCACATGTTAATCAAGCCCAAAGCATGCAGTTGTGGCGTTAAAAAGTTTTCAATCATATCACTCCCCGTCGACTGTTACCGTTACGCAGTTTTCAGTTTCAAAGAACTAAGGTCCAATGATTCCTCCTGACCAAATTGCACACCAGACTGTCACTTTTAATGGATGCAAAGGTGACTGATGAATAGTTTGAGGGTTTTCCATTGTCCAGAACCGACTATTCACATTCAAATGAAAATGTGCCTCGTCACTCATTATAATTTTTTCATGAAAATCAGGGTTGTCATGTTCGAGCTATAACAACACGTAACTTTCTCATCGTCACAGTAATTGCTTATTGTTTTTCATAATTGATTTTGATTAATTCGACATGGGACTACCTTTCATAAATTATAATAGTGGGTTTGGGGTTGCGATGCAGCCTACTCTGCAGTGAGTAGTTAGTAGACTAGGATCAAGTTTAGTAAATATACTTCTCACAGTAAATATACACCGCAATCGTCACTAACTAGCAAAAAAAAGTGCAATACATGCATATTTATCACTTCCAATGAAGCAGTTTTGAAGCATTTCAAAACCACTGGTGGCCATGATATGCTCCGAAGACGTAATTTCTGATAGTCGGTTTAAATAAGCTTCTTTTAAAGTTTTACTTATTATTTACTATTTGGAGAGAGACGTAGCAAATTTATTATGGAAAAATATTCGATAAACCAACGTGTTTTAATCATTAAAACATTTTATCAAAATCAATAATCGATTACTGTGACGATGAGAAAGATACGTGATGGTATACATAGCTCGGACATGGCAACCCCGAATTTCATAAAAAATTATAATGAGTGACGAGGCACATTTGCATTTGAATGGATACGTGAATAGTCGGTTCCGGGCATTGGAAAACCCTCAAATTATTCATCAGTCACCTTTGCATCCATTAAAAGTGAGAGTCTGGTGTGCATTTTGGTCAGGAGGAATCATTGGACTTACTTCTTTGAAACTGAAAACGGCGTAACGGTAACTGTCAATGGGGAGCGATATTGTGATATGATTGAAAACTTTTTAACGCCACAACTGCATGCTTTGGGCTTGATTAACATGTGGTATCAACAAGACGGTGCCACATCGCATACAGCCAGGATTACAATGGAATTACTGCGAGACTTCTTTCCGCAACAAGTTATTTCAAGAAATGGTGATGTTGATTGGTCTCCACGGTCGCTTGATTTGACTGCTCCGGACTTATTTTTGTGGGGATATCTGAAAAGCAAAGTTTATGCAAACAAACCAGAAACACTTGAGCAACTCAAATAAAATACTCGTGATAAAATTAACGAAATATCGCGTGTTAGCTCGCATTTGTGAGGCTAACAGAGGCGGACATTTATCTGATATTGCATTCCATACATAATTGCCGACATTAAATAAAGCATTTATCAATATAAGATCCATTCTCTTTCATTCAATCAAAAATTATAAACAAACAAAGTAGGATAGCTTCCCGATGGACACCCTGTATTTCTACTTTGCTTAGTAGGGGGTGTGCAAGGGGGTGTATATCTATTGGGTTTCCTATGGAGACGTGGCAAATTTATTATTTATTAGTACCAATTCTGTCGGAATCTGCTGGCAGTTTTTAGAAGAAACTGATCTTTAATACAGATAAAATTACAATAAAAATATGTATTTCTTTTGAATGATGAATAATTGCAACGAAAGATTTTCATTTTCGTTATACCTATATCACTCATGAATATATACCTATATGGATATGTATCTTAAAACAGTGCTTCTATTCTATGACAATCCTATGTGAATTTCATTGGTGATTATGCAATTGTTCACCACTTCCCTGTCACAAGTTGTGATGAATATTCGCTTCCTTGGATGCACTGTTTTCCCCGCGAAACAATTTAATATCGAATTAAATCCTAACCTACATAGAAAATAACATACAGACAGATATAATATATTTCCGGGTTTTTCGAAAACATTCGATTCTGTAAGGGAACATATTACTGTTGTACATTCTTGCACATTTTGATATAATTGGTGTTTTTTGACTTTTTTCAGTTAACAATTCAACTTCTAGTTAAAATGCATCTTCCCAAATAATGAAATTCCTGGCATTCACCGAGGAACGAATTTAGGCCCCATATTGTTTTCTAATTTTTATTAATGATTGTGTAAATCACAATTATTTGTAGACGATTTGAAAGCGCATGCGTGTATTTTAAGTTAGCGTCATTCAATTTTGACTCAGAGGGACCGATGTAATAGAACAAGCTTGTATTGATTATACAGAAATGCTGTCCCAAAATTTTGGCTCGCCGTCGTGATCTGGCTATGTTCGCTATGTGCAGATTTTTTAAAAGAAACGCTAAACGTTTTAAAGACTCCTTTGCACTAATGTCCTAAATTAGAGTATTTTTCTTCAATTTGAAGCCATTCCTATGAGATACATTCACAGAGAATTTAAAGAATTCAAAAATTTAAAATTTTAAAGTGAACGAGAATTTCTTAACGTAAAACTTTTAAAAGATCGTAGATCTTGCCTTTGAGTCATATTTATTTTCAAGGCTTTACATTTTGAAATAAATTGAGTAGAATGATATGATTTGATGAATTTGTATTTCCTGATTTTATTTTAGTACCATTATTTTATAATACGATAACTTTTGTCGGTCAAATTAAGAAAACATTGAGCCATTTACCACATGCTTAACATTTTATGTATATTTTTACTAAATTTGTAATTAAAACATTATCTATATTTTTAATCAATGTATATTAATAAAAAGAAAAACATTTGTATATTTATTAGTATGTGCATCTCTCTTAGTTTTCAAGATATAGTCCAATGAAAGTGTAATATGGGACTATACTTGATGTCCGTTCTAAGTCACTCATTTCGAAATATTAAATTTCCATTCATAAAGATGAACAGATTTTACATCTATATATAATTGGTCCATATCCTAGTTAAAAATAAGTCTCTGAAAATCCTTATAACAATTTTAAAAAAATTTACATAAAAGAAATAAATTCCCTGCATCTCGTGATTGAGACACGGGAGAGCTTCTCACATCCACTGACCTTACATGCGTTCTAAAGGGTGTCCCAACAAGAATGCAGCAATTGAATTGTTTCTCTGGCTGTATGACATGTGGCGCCGTCTTGTTGAAACCACATGCCCTCCACATTGATTTCTTCAATTCTAGGCACGAAAAAACTGGTTATCATTTCACGATACCGAACACAATTGACTGTTTGCGCTTGATATGCCTCATTTTCATAAAAAAAAGGTCAAATAATTCCTCCATCACAAAATCCGTACCACACAGTGACACGTTGAAGACGCATTTGCTTCTCGTGAATTACTCGAGGATTTTCCTCACCCCAAATGCGATAATTCTGCCTATTGACGAAGCCATCAAGATGGAAATGGGCCTCGTCACTGAAGATGATTTTATCGGCAAAATCAGCATTTTCATGTTGTCTCTTCAATACCCAATTAACGAACTCCCTTCGCTGTCCATGGTCAGCTGGCTTCAGTTCCTGAGTCAATTGAACTTTGTATGCATGAAGATGCAAATCTTTCTTCAAAATTCGCTGCATAGTGGATTTGGAGACACCAATTTGCTGAGCTCGGTGTCGAATTGAGGTGGATGGGGTTTGAACAACATCATCACGTACAGCTGTGACATTTTCGAAGGCGCATTGTTGTCTTTACATCACTAACAGACCCAGTTTTGGCAAATTTATCCATTAATCTCTTTACAGTTGACTCTTTTGGAGCATTATTGTGACTCCAAATTGATCGCAATTTGCGAACTGTAGCCGCAAAACTTTCACCATTTTGGTAAAACAACAACATTCTCACAATGAGAATGCGTTGTTTATTCGTGTAGCGCTCCATTTTTACTAACCTCGTACCTTCTACTAGCAAACAAAAACAATTGTTCAAATGTCAAATAATGACACTTCGAATGGCGCCAAATTTAGATCTTGCGTTCTTGTTGGGATTATTATTAGACTCACGCATCAGGACCTACAGTTTAACGATGGTTCCGAAAGTTACAGTTTAAGAAGGATTTACAAGACATGTCGATTATCTGACTACTCGAAGCGTTTGTCAGACACATCGATGTGATCTCCGCTTAATTAATCATAGGTGGCAGTATGTGGGATTGAACTTGCGATCATGCGAACTATAGCGACGTGTACAATTTCTACATTTTTTTTTCGAAAAATCTCTTAAAACAGCAGCAACATGGCAATATTAAGTTTATTTTAAAATCTGAAAATCGAATATTGTTTAAGCTAATTCAGCGTAAGAGTTGCCAACTGATATTGTCGTAACTGCCATGCTTTCTTTAGGTATTTCGTATCCAATTTTTATGTACGATACAAAAAAACCTATCTAATTGTACATGCCAATCCCTAACTCACTTCTCAAAAAAAAAAAAAAAATCAGTGTCAAATTTTTTAACTATTTATAGTATTCAAGCCGTGACATGACGGTTAGAACTCGCGACTATCATAACGTAAGTCCTGTTGACAGAGTTTAATAATAGAATGCGTGTAAGCTCACTGAATGTAGGAAGCTCTCCCATACATCATTCACGGAGTGCAAGCGCTTTTGTTTTTGAATGTTTTGAAGCCATATTACCGACATGTTCATCAAGAGTTGTATAATGAAAATCGACTGTATTTAGCGTCGTATCATAAAATCGAAATGTCATTAAATTCGGTTTCACGCTAATATGACTTACCAGGTAGTATGTAATGTAATAAAGATATCGAAATTATAGGGTGATTTTTTAAGATTTAAGTTTTTCAGGTTAGTAGCACTGGTTGGTAGTGGCATCCAAACGTCATCTGTCAAAGTGAAAAGTGTACAGTATACTCTGCCATTTCATCATGGGAAAGGCTAACAAACGAGCAACGATTGCAAATCGTTGAAATTTATTATCAAAATTCGTGCTCTGTGACATAATCGACCTGCTGAATCAACAATTCGTGCTGTTATCTCCAAATTTCGCACCAAATTTACTTCGTTGGACATAAAACCATCGACTCGCGTACCGAAGAAAATATTGTAGTCGTAGCGACCAGTGTTAATGACGATCGTGAAATGTCAATTCGTTGCCGTTCTCAGCGATTGGGTATGTGTTACTCAACCGCAAGGAATTTTTTGTTGCCCCAATTGGCTGAGTTAAACTTGGTTGACATGTGGTTTCATCAGGATGGTGCAACATGCCACACTGCTCGTGAAACAATGGATATGTTGAGGGATGACTTTGGTGAGCAGCTTATCTCTCGATTTGACCCTGTGAGTTAGCCCCCCAAGATCTTGCGATTTAACGCCTCTTAATTATTTCTTGTGGGGTTATGTCGCAAGTCGCTAGTCTATGTGGACAAGCCAAACACTATTGAAGCCTTACAGGATAACATAACACGTGTTATTCGTGGAATACAGGCCGAAATGCTCGAACAAGTGACGAAAAATTGCACCTTTCGAATGGACATTTTGAGACGGAGCTGCGGACAACATTTACATGAAATTATCTTTAAAAATTAAGTGGCAAAGACCAATTTATCGATTCCAATAAAAAAAATTAATATATGATGCAAATTTGAGTGTTTTATTCGATTAAAAAAAAAACTACGATTAAAAAATCTCCCTTTAGTTCAGGGCTTATCTATACTGATAATATCTCCCCTGCAACTAAGAAGATCATTTACAACAACTTGGTAAAAATTCTTGAAAATCTCAACTATTTCTTTAATTTTTTAACTTTGACTGATCACTATTGCGCTATGGTTGAAGTAATGATAAGCCAAAAACATCGTTTTCATTAAAACAAAAAATATAAAACACATACATATGTCATTCTATCTAAAATAGTGTCCAAATTTACACAACAATATTTGAAAGGAACCGTTCTCAAAGGCTTGGCAATGGACAAAAAGTTATAGCCTATCGGACTGTCGTAATTTGTGTGCCAATGGAAAAGTTTGGAATATTTTTTGTTTTAGTAAAAATGGACCATAACAGATATAACACGTATAGGTCCCACATGAGAGGATCGCAATCCAAACATTTCGCACCAGTCAATAGCTAAAAGACTTTCATTGCGAACGCTGCGGAAAGTCGTTGCATTGTCCAATGGGCTTAAAGTAGCTACACACGTAGCATATTTGGATATCTATATTATCTTCGCCATTGTAGAGAAATTTTGGCAGGTTGTTCTCAAGATGTGTGCAATAGTGAAGAGTAACATTCTTGCAGCGACTGCATTGGTTTTTAGATCGATATCAATTGAAACAACTCATGCGGCAGTTTGTCTGTATGTTGCGAATTTACTCCTACATCGCCCATTCCAGCAAACATAATCATTGTACAGGGCAGAATTTATAGTAAACTTGAATTCTAAAGTCAAAAACGTTATTTTGTGATAAATCTTCGAATGTGGTCAAATGATTTATTTATTCTTAATGTATTCTTCATGAAATATAACCATAGTATCCGTCTAGTTGGAAGCATCAACGTGGCGAAACGTTTTGCCTGATGCCTCGTGGCTGTCGAATTTTCCGTGTTGGCCACTTGTTAACATTCAAGTTCATTCGCAATTGTTCGAGGATAAAAATAACTTAATTTATTGTATCTTTTTTATTCTATTTCAATAAAACGATTCATCCACAACTAAACATAGAATTGATTTTTGTTTTCTGTCACTGCCTCGCGCCGCTTGTGGAAATAGCAGCCATTACCTTTCCGCTTAAAGTTTAAGCTTAAATCCACCGGCACCGAAATGCTATCATGTTGGTACCATTTATAACCATTCTCAAGTCATTTTTATCTTGCAGCAAAAAAAAAAGCAAAGAACATATAAATTGTAAAACTACCAGAAGTGAAATGAAATGAAATGAATGTAAGTAAGCAGGAGGGAAAAACTTTTCCCAAGCCAAGGGAGAAGCAATGGAAGGTGCGCATGCAACACGCAAGCACGAAGTGATTTGGAAATGTTGGCTAGTGTTAAGCTTAAGCAAAACCTGAAGTAGCCATAATCTTAAATAGTTTACATATGTAACGACATACTCGTATGTAGTTTGATGCCGTTACTGGTGCAGTTGGGCGTAAAAATAACCTTAATGGTTACCCTTCCCTTTGGGCGGACATAATTTAAAAGCGTACAACTGCTCTTAGGAGCCCTACTGATGTGGCAGCAATGCATTTTAATACGAAACGCCCAACGCCAAGCGACTGAGCTCTGAAACCCTCAGCTGTAAGCCGGTGGCTTTTTTCGTTTCGCACATGAAACTCACCAAAAAATGCGAATGTAATTGCATCTTTTGAGGGTCCTCCATGAACCCATCTCCCCTCCGCCCTTGACGTAGAGTAGGGGTTTTGGCAATTCCACTCCTCCTCCACATACAAATGAAACTTTTGCTTAAGTATTTGGCCAACAACAAGCAGCGAAAGCGCTAGTTACTGCTTATCTAAGGCTACAAAACATTTATGCAGCGAATAACGATTATCGAAATACATTTTTTATTCTTACGCTTTTTGGTAGAAACGTGTGTTTGGTGTTTTTGTTGTTTTTGTTCCCCTTCGGCGATTAATGGCAACAACTAATACAAGAACAACAGTCATAATATTTGCCAAGTGTCTATAAAAACGTCGAGCAACATGAGGCCCCAAAAACAACAACTATGGAAGGGGAGATAAAACCTCTCCAGATGGGATCCTGAAAATGAACAGAAAGAAGAAACACAGAAGATTTTCCAAGAAAACCCACCAGGCAACTACAACATCTAGATGAGAGACTACTCTGGCAGCAGCATATTTAACTATCACTTGAGGTATTCTGTTACATATGTATTCATATCTGTATACATATGTACTGCAACAAGGGAAAACGAATGTACACTTCTGTATTTTGCGGGGAGGAGCGTGAAATGATGCCATTGTGTGCCTTGACGTCTTAACGTGCATTTGTCATGGCGTCTACAGGTTCAGGGTTGATACCAATAAAATAAATGATTATCTTGGAGCGTACAAATGTCTTCATGCTATAAAAAGAAATGTCTACAAATATTTATACGCCATGACGAACATGAATGATAAAGATGGTACCCTACAGCCCCAAGAATGAGAGCCATGGGTGGAAAGGTGTGGCAGAGGGAAATATGTAAGGCTCTGAGGTTAAGAAAAATATAATACTAGGAAGTGGAAAGGCGCAAACTGCGTAGTTGTACTAAAGAAAAGTGGAATCGGAGTTACACTAACACCGTCTATACGTAAATGTGCTGCTTTACCATAAATGAGCATAAATTGTGTAAATGCTCCTGGAATATTCGACCTCCTTATAGGCAAAGAGTCTATCCAATAGGCTAATCTTCTTGACAAGTATAAGGCTGACTTCCCGCCATCCAGAAGGTGCAATTACCTAATGAATGGATGGACGCGCTGTAAAAACTGTAACGTCTGCCGCGCTCGTTCTACTGATAGACCTGAATTTGAAGATAGGTTTGTAGTTGATTAGGGATTTGGATTCTGCCTTAGATCTGCGAGCACATTACAGCAAAGTATTTTTTCTTTACACGCTGATTTGTAAAGACCTAAGTTATGTCTCTTGGCTGCCTAAAAGAAATATCCGACTACTTCTTTGGTTATGGCATCAAAATTGTTATTGAAGATTTTAGTTCCATAATAGGAAGGGACGATAGTCTTAGGCAATATCTACAATAGCGCGGCTATTTTGGACGCTGCTAGAAGCTTTATAGTAATAGTTGAAACTAATTTCTTGCTTCTAGTGTTAAAAGCATGCATGTGCATGCACAACGAAGTTACAGAGCTGGTAGTGGGATCATATCGGCCATTAAATATGATTTAACTAAACGAATATTTGACCGATCATTGGAGTCTGTCAACTGCAGCGGGATCAATTTGTTACCTATCAGATATGTCATTTCGACTGTATTGTATAAAACAGTAAAACCTGTTCTAATGAACCTGACGAAACCTTATCGATATGGCTTAAAACCTATTAAATTAGCAATTAAGTAGATATTTACAAATTCTCTTGCATCCCATTAATGTGACATGAGAGAGCTTCTCACATTGATTGCATTTTGTTTTTGGCCTCACTCAAGGGGCCTACAATTTAACAACGATTCCGAGCGTAACAGTTTGAGAAGCATTTGTTGCACGGCTATGAATTTGGAGTAATGGCGCAAAAGTATTAATCTGCTGCAGTAGTTTTCAGGATACATAATCTGTAAAATATCATCGTTAAGGGAGGCTGCCGTCCTCATATGAATCACGAGCTGTATGTCGTAATCGACATGGTCAAGCGCATCTAACAGCAGTTACCTTGGCTAATGACTATTATGCGGATAGACTCAAACACTCCACCACAATAAGTCTTTGGCAACGAATTCGATGGGCAGCGTGAGAAGAGGTTAATCAAAATTCCATTGGGAGTATCATTAGTGTGACGAATTAGAGAAAAACTGCAGAAGACTGAAGCGCCTGAAATTCTTTCTGCACACAGGAAATTAGTCGATAGTTAACGAGTTCAAAGCCATGTAAGTAAGTAAGTAAAAACGTAAGTAAACAAATACAAGGAAGACTAAATGATATAGGCATGCGTACTCCCTATGTAGACACAACCTATTCCAACATACTCCCACAACTAATATAATACAACGTCCCTAATTCTGAAGTTTTCGATATATGTACATTTGCGGCATATTGAAATTTCTATGGCAACTTAGTTATTAAATGCCCGATCTGACGTGCCTTGATATAACAAAGATTGCTACAAAACGTCTGAGAAATTGAATGTTACATGCTTGGCAATACTGCAGCCACTCCGCAGGGTCGCTGCGAGAGAGAGAGAGAAAATGAGAGAGGCATAACATCTTTATGAATGAAAAAGCGGTTCATGACTTAAAAACAACAATGATAAAGACTCGTCCTCTGGTGGCAAATCTTTTTGCTTTCAACCGTTTCTTCAGTTTTAAAATTAAGAAAAATCTATAGTGATACAAATCTGACAAATGCTAGCTAAATTTGGTAAAGCATGCGGAATATGTGTGAAATTGTGCATTGTCTTGAAGGGAAATTATTATCTTCCAAATTATTATTATATACCAAATTGGATCGCTTTTCTTTTAAAATGTTCTTGAAACGATACGATAAAACTGCATCTACTCATCATTGGTGGTTTGCTCCGACGAGAGATAATCGATGGAAACTACAAACCTTTTCTGCCTATATCATAGTTTTCGCTTGCTTTGGTTCGCTTAGTAAATTCCATTATTGTGAGTTTAATGACACTATATTTCGTACAAATTAAAGTATCGATATCGAAATTCGGTTGGCCTACGTTTAAACATCTTTCAAAATTGTTCTGAAAACGTCACTTGGTTGCACATCTGCACTGTGTGGTACAGTAAGAAATACGCAATTGTGTTTCCAATAGATTTTTCATAGCATATTGTTTGTGAAATATTGAAATCACAGAGTCACGCGATGCGTCTATGGCGTCGAATATATCGTACACGCGATCGAAAGCTGACGGCTTTGTGGAAGAAAACTGCATAATTTTGGGAAGCAGTTAAAGTCACGTTTCGGATGTGTAAATTAATCACCAAAATCATGGGATATCACACTCCTTTCTGCGGCTAAGCACAGTTTAAAGTCTGTATAGCTAAGACTGACCGTGGCGCGATGGTTAGTTAGTACACGCGACTATTGCATGAATGATCCAGGGTTCAATACCGCATAAATCCATATAACATTATTTGAGGGGCGGTCACTTCGATGTGTCTAACATACATTTCGAGTAGTCGAGTAATCGACAAGTCTGGTAAATATTCCTCAAACTGTGACGTTCGGAATTATCGTTAAACTGCAGTTCCAGTTGAGTGAATCTAAAAATAGAATGCGTGTAAGCTCATGGAATGTTTTTTTTATAACTGAGGTAGCTACGACTGCGAGTTTGGAAGCCAATAACACTCGCATCACGCGGAACGGTCATCAAAAATTGGAATCTCACTGTAGACCATTGAATTTGTTTTTATTTTTCAAAAACATATCTACAAGTGGTTCATCTATTGGCCACCAAAGTCATTTTGATGGTCACTTAAAGTTAAACATCAATTAAGGAACAGAACTTTCTAAAATGAACCAATTCACAAAATCAAAAGACCTTAATGTAGGGCTTCAGAAAAACAACAGTTTTCCTATTATTATAATAATCGATCTGTTTTCCTTGTCATATCTTTAAGAGCAGTGTTGAGTATTTAATAAAACATTGGTTGGACGAGTGCAATCACCAAAAGGTTTACTGTCCATTAGCCGTCGGAGTCATTGAAAGCATGCCTCTAGGTATGGTTTATGTTATCGTCTCGCTACGACTATAGTCCTGCCCTAATCGTGCATATTTCATACATTCTGCCGGTCAGCTAGTCGCTCGGACAGTTATTCATTCAACCAGTCATCGCACATGACAAAAGGCAATTGCTGTTAATGTAATTGGATTTTGTTTCGCATGTCGTAAATGTCCGAACCGCCATCACCACTATCCCACCCGCATGGAAAGGTGGATGTATAGATAGACGAATCATTGGCCTGATATTTGCATTGTATTACCAGGATAAGTAGGCAGGGGAATTTTTCCTACTTATACTGGCATAATGACCTCATGTAATGCTGGAATGCCATATATCTAGTGCTAAGTTTAAAGAAGAGCCACAGCGAATGCTAAAACATTTGCCTAATTACTTGAATTTAGCTGTTGTTGACCCAGCTAATTGACTTAGTGCTTGGTACTGTGCCATTTAATATTCTTTGTTTCAGAATTGCACAAAACGAGAGAGAGAAAGACAGAGAGAGAACAGACAGCAAACATTGGTTATGGGGGGATCATACCGCCCAATTGGAAATTTCACAGTGAGAGATGGCACAGATTAACCTCATTTATGAAAGTCCTTATGAGATCATCTTGTGCTCTTTAAGAGTTGTTTAAGAGTCAGGTGTACAAATCGACATGTTTTCTTTTGAGGAGCTCTGGAGTTAGAGGTGTAATCGGAGTTTAGAAGTGACCGTCACCAGTTATTAGGACTTCTTGCATACATGTTTAACACTTAGTTTAGGAATAGTCATTCATGACTTGTTATTATTTCTGAGACGATAAGAAACTACACTGATATCGCTGACATGCCAAAAACATGTCTTATGCAAATGGCCACCACCTATTTAATTGGTCACTTGCACAAACTATTGTATTACCCTTGATATTAAGGCACAATTTCCAACTGGGTGGCTACATTTTTTTGACGTAAGCAATTGCTGAAACCATCATCAACCATTAAGCGTTCATCAGTTAGGCTTTTAACTCTTTTATCACACAATGTTATGAATTTGGAATGACATGTTGATTAGTGCCGTCAAGCATTCTCAACGGCTGGAAGGAAGATGGGAAAGCCACTCAAATTTTTTGTTGGTTTCATTGCCGGGCGAAGAGGACTCGTCTCAACTCAGCTCAGTTTAATTCACCTCATTGTGAAATAATGTATCTTGTTTTTGGAAAATATTTTTAATTAAAAAACTTTACTATCTCATAATATCTCTCCGGGGCTTTAAAGTTTTCCACACAAATGCTATTGCTGTCAAAGTGTGCAAGCGTTATAAATTCCCAGGACTAACATTTGCTAATGAATAAATTAATACGAATGCCAACACGTTGTGTCGGTACTCGTATGTAAGTGCCCGTACGTATAACTACGAGACCAGTTTAGTTTATGACATGCTAACACTATAGTTGTTGTTTTTGTTGCCAGGATAAGGTAAAACTTTGTAACAAACGGAGCACGTTTGGAAATTCTTCAACATTCAGTTGTCTTCCTTTTAGACTATTACTCACACACCTTAAAGACGATGGAGGGAGAAGAGACAGTTAGGCACGATGTCAGAATGGAAAATTCTTTAGATAACTGACTTATTTAATAAATGAATCGCATTTTTTTATCCGAGAAAAGATCATAGATATCAATAAAGAACACTGTTATTGAGTAAAAGCGATGTGCCCAGATAATAAGGCGGCTTTACGAGAGGCGGCCTCTACGAACCAATTGGCATATAAAAATAACCAAATGAAAACAGTTACATAATATTTTATACGATGGTTTCATATTTTCAACGTGGTCTCCATTTATTTCAATCAGACACGGTCACCGAAACGAAATCAATTCAGTTTCTTATCCGAAATAGAACAATATACTCGTATATTTTTGCTTACGGTTCCGTTAACCAAACGAAAACTGCATTAATTATTATTGTTTCTGTTTCATACATCCAAGATGAAGCTAGAAATAATTTTGATTTTGATCTTTATTGTTTCAGTTTGTGGAACGTTTTGTTTGTTTGGAAATTTCCAATTAAAAAAACAACACTTTGAAATTTCTGAGAGCTTAGTATCACAAATTCAGAAAAACGAAATTGAACTTTCGCAAAGGTTCCTGATTTCAATGCATTTAAAGTTTTCGCAATTGGAATCTCCGTTTGCGAAATATATTTCGCTTTACTTTCGGAATTTTAGCGCTTACGCTTTACATAGATTATCCATTAGTACTCATTACAGAAATTCTCTTGATGGAACATCAAAGACCCGACTCTGATTGTAAGTATGATTTGGCCGCCCACAAAACAAATATGCTGTAGAATTGAACAAGTTGGAGTCAATGGTGATCAAGTGTTCCTTTTTGTTTATATTTGTAATTATGCAGTTTTATTCGAATATATATTAGAGCACGAATATACGAGTATTCAGGGCTCTAGTATGTGTATGCCAGATGCCTTAACGACTTGACAGTTTGCTATTCTGCGGAATAAAGTAAGAAGTAGCCGCGCAGTTAAACATTTATTCAATTTCCAAATTTCGTTCGCCGGAAGAAACTAATATATTTAATTTTGCGTAATTTTAACGGATGAGTTTCGATCTTCATATCGTGAATCGTTGTTTGGTTTGAGGGTCGGTCGTACTTTTAAAAGCTACCACCATTCAGTTGATAAGTCTACTTCCGCTGTTTTTGAATCTATTATGAAAATAATAAGTAAATCGTTAATGCAGCCCCTTTAGAGCTTCATTTAAATTTCGAGAGACAAATCTTGATAATTTATTTGTATATCCAACATTAATTTTTGATATTCGTGATGCCGCCTGGCATTCAGGCTAAGTGCATCAGAAATTATTTCTTAAATCTGATTCGTCTTCCATTAAAAAATAAGCTTATGCCGAAAACTGTAAAGAATATCAAATTGAATTCATCTCTGGGTCGGCACAGTAAACTCTGTTGATTATATTTCACTAATTTTATGTTTTATTGACCCTTTTTTTAGGGCACGTAATGTTACGGTGCCCAAATTAATGACCTTAAAAAATTAAAATTACTTATAAAACCGTAATAAATAGTATGCAATTCTTTGATTTATCAAAAATTCTAACATAACAACAACTACGCCATCTTCTGTTAGCATCATGCTATCAACTATGATAGATTTCGAGAAGACTTCGAATAATGGTATGTAATGTAAGACGAAAATCCAGGGCGGTATGAATTTTGGGAAGTAGATGTTTGCAGAGAAATTTTATCCATTCTCAGCTGTTGGCCGGGCGAGATCAAACGCGATCGTACTTATAAATAGTCACAATACGCACCAAGAGTATTTGTAATACACCGTTTCATGCAGACGTTCCAATGGAAGACGTAGACGATAACACCAAAGATATGAGGACGGTCCCAAAACTAGCCGACCTAACAAAGAAAATACAAAAAAGTTAGGAAAAATTTTCTTTATTTTTCAACATAACATTCTTTTAGCTCAGTACACTTTTTCCAGCGATATTCAATAGCTTCTATACCATGTTTATTGTAAGAACTGTTAAACTCCTTAAAATAGACATCAACCGCAGACTCCTCCTCTTCGTTGTTGGCAAATCTTTTAACACCGAGACATTTTTTCTAGTTTGGAAATATAAAATAGTCCGTGGGAGCTAAATCTGATGAGTAAGGTGCGTGATGAAGCAATACGAACTTAAATTCATTAATTTAACTGGAGCATTGTCTTGATGAAACAATACTTTCTTCTTCGCCAAATGCGACCTTTTTTCTATAATTTCGTCACCTAAATGCTGCAAATAAATTAGCATAACATTCGCCGTTGATGGTTTTTTCTTTCTGAAGATAATCAATAAAAATAATTCTATGCCCATTCCAAAAAGACAGACGCCGTGACCTTGCCTGCAGGTAGAACTGTCTTCGCGTTTTTTTGACACGATTCTCCCATTCCAGTCAATTGCTTTGACTGTTCCTTTGCCTCAGGTGTGAAGTGGTGGACCCACATCTCATCCATGGCTATAAATCCACGCAAAAATTTGGCTTTATTGCGGTGAAACATCGCCAAACACTCTACTGAAACACGCTGTTTTTGCTCTATTGAAACCAAGCGCTGCACCCATCTTGTGCACAGTTTTCTCATCTTCAAATCTTCTGCCAACATACGACGTGTAGCACCTTTTGAAATGCCTATCTGAGCTAGCTAAAATAGCTCAAGCATACAACCAATATCTTGATCACGGTATTAAAATGAATGAGGAAGGTCTTAATGTTAAAAAAAAAACACAAGGAAAGATAGCCTCACTGTCGGTGAATTTAGTAGCATAAAAGTGTTGATGAATGATTAAGGTCACTAACTTTCATTGCTTCGAGGGACATGGCGGTAAGCAGAATCAGATTCCTGCTATCTCCGGGTTATAACACACAAAACTAAATCGATCACTTGGTAACAGATAGAAGGCGTACTTCCACAGTTCAGATAAACTCATATCTATGTGATGACAATTTCGCCTTTTGGCGTTTTGTAAAAATATGTAGGAAATCTCATTTTCACATCTCTTATTGCTCATGATGTGTGGTCGGGCCTCCGTCCTTTGTTTAATGAAGACCTGATATAGCTTATATGTTTTTCCCCAGGTGATATAAATATACTGTGAAAATTTCATAACAATCGGCTCGGTAATTTAGACTCCTAGTCATAACAAAGATACTAATAGTAATATTTACATATGTACGTACGTATATGTATATCGATTGGACATTTTAAATTTTCTTTATGTGAATCAAATGAAAAAGGAATCGTTTAGCGAACTTTTACGCAAAGTTCATTGAACTACACCTCCCCTAAGTTTTAGTAATTTTCAAATTTTCTTCCTCCCATTAAGGTACATTGCTTGGTCATCCTTCCCTTTCCTTTGATGTATTATAAATATGTTCTACTGGTTGTTATTTGTCATTCTTTGGGTTCGGTCAACAATATCAACGTTTGTTTCTTGGGTTCTCATTTTTTTCGCCTGTAGAAGTTGTGTTTTTCTTTACTTAGAACATGCAAATTGTATGTTCAATATGTTCAAATACTTTTAATGTTCTTATAAATTAGGGTCAGTACTACGAAGACCGAAAAGGAAAACGAAAACGAAAGAAACTAAAGGTTAAAATAACAAAACGTTAAGAGGTTTAAATACCAAATACCCTCACTGGTAGTGTATAGTAGTGAGGAAATCCGTTTTGCAAATTATACCAACTGTACGTACATTAGTTTTTTTGTGGTTTATCAACTGTACAAATTTACAGCAATGTCTTGGTATTTAAAGAATTTTAATTTAGATTAAAACCGAAACTAAATTACAAATGTAAGGAGTGCAAAGGCAGAAGTTTTCTAGAGATTATTTTGCGAAACGGAGTACATTTGCGCAAGTGAATGTTCTGAGACTTTTTAGGTATATGAAGGTGTCCAATGTTTATAAAAACATCTTCATAGAACGGACGCCGACATTATTGTAATAAGAATTTATGAATCTACTAATACATACTAATACACACGCAATAGCAGTGCTTTCTCATTCACTTTGGTTTCTTTTAATGCATGTGGTGGAGCTCTCTTCCTGGCCTTTCTTCTTTAAGTTGTTTGCCTATTTCCTGCAGAGACGGTTGTCAAAATTTTCGTTCTTGTCGTCGCCATCGCCACAGCCATCGCAATCACACTCTTCTCACCCTCACTACCATCAACAACTTCGTCGCCGCAATTCTCGTCTCTATGCGCGAATTGTTTGTTTTCTTTCGCGTTAATGCGAAAAAACGGAAGTTTTATGAAATGTCATCATGTGAATTGCACAGCTCCTTCCTTCCACACTCTTTCTTTGCAGTTTCAATTTTGTAGGGCGAAAGTAAATGGCACAACCACAACCATAGAAGAGTAAAAAGAGCCAAGAGGGAGAGCGAGTACAGGGCGCTTGGGCGAGAGGAGCCCAAGAAAGCAAACAACTACGAGTATAACGCAAATGGAAAAACATTATTGATCATGTTACCCTGGTAAATAATAATATTAACTGTCTATTAATAGTTAACATGTCAGTGTCTCGTAAACTTTGGCTCCCCGCAATCCCAGAAATGTCGCCTTCTCACTCAGATGCCGCGGAGTGTCAGTGTCGCTGCACGTCATAGGAAATTGAAATGTTTTTCTGTTTCTGTTTGATTGGAAAACAAAACACGTACCATATTAGCAGTGACTGTAGATGTAGCTATTGTATATATCCTGTAACACTCATACGCCAGGATTTTCGACATATGACATTATATACCTTTCGTACAGCTCGTGCTATTGTTATTAGTCATATGCACGCACATGATTTCATTAATTTCTACATATTTTACATACAGTGCCACAGAGAGGCAAAGCATAACCGCCTCACTGCAATCTCTTTGGAGGATAGCAGTAATCGTTTTGGTAGTTTAAAAATGCAACCGGTTTTCTTTGTGGTCGGTTTATATAAAACTCAGAAATAGCACACTAGTACGGGAAATTCCAAGCACTCTAGGAATTTTAACTACTTTCTCTAGACTATTAATCGCCCTTCGCTGTGACTTCCAATTAATCGTTTGTCAAATGCCTTTCAAATCGGAACATTTTCACCCAATCATGCATAACGATCTAGCGGAACAAAATCATTATGTTTTCATATTCAGCTGTTAGAGTTCATGGCTTAATAAACCTTGCATAGTCTTGACAAAAAGTAAATATGTTTTTATTTTACTAAAAATTTCTCTGCAATCTCTAAGGACTGCTACAATTAGTTGATTAATTATCCAAAATTCAGCATCTAGAAAAATCTGTACCCTTATATCGGTTGATTTTGTACATATTTTTCCCAAAGAATTAACAGAATGAAATATAATTTGAATTGGAAAAACCCCGCCTAAAATTCGTGAAATTGTAAAGTCGAGATTGGAAGATCAGTAGTAAATTAGATTCACTTCTTAAACCAAATTTAGGGGAAGTTCTAACCACTAAGAATGAGAGAGATATACTTTGCTATAAGTTACTTGAATTAATTTGGGTGGCCTACGAATTTAGAGACAGATTTAAACCATGGATAACAATTGATCTCTTAAATTGTTTTCTTTCACATTTAGTTACTTAGATGACTTACAGGTATTTATTTGAATAACTAACTAGGTTGAGGAGTTTGGAATCCTTGGTATAGTGACATGCAAATAATTTTATGGAAGATCTGCCACAGGGTGCCCACAGTGTGATGCTACATTTTGTTTTTTTTTTTTTAAATAGCACCTTTTACCTATTCACAGACGAGCAGAATTCATCGCTTAGTTCCGCAAGACGATTTAAACGAGCTATCAGTTTTTTATACATTAACAATTCACGGCTAAACAGATCAAACTTGAGTTGAAGTTCAAATATTGTATAATTGGACATACATTTAGAATATTCATCTTTGGAGCTGTCCAACTGATGCAACTGATTTATCGTCGATAAAGCCCTTAAGCTCAATGATTTGAATTGTGCGGCAGTATAGATTTGGCTATAAAATGTTATTTACAAGATTATGCCCAGTTTGTTCACGGCAAACTATAAATGTGGCCATACAGTTGTTTCAACCATTTTTATATGCATTCATTGCAGCTTATGAAAATACAGCACATACAATGAAATATATCAGGTGAACCAGATCCGAAAAATGCAAATACCATGAAGTTCTTCGAGAAGGTTATAAAGGAGTGGTTAAGAAAAAATATTTTGCATCAGAGAGAAGGTTATTGACTATCTAGAGGCGTATTTTGTATTACTGGAGAGTTGTTGGATCCAACAAATTTCGTGGCAACTATGTTTATTCGAAAAAAATATTTATTTTACTGCTTAAATGCCTATTTATCACCTCCTTCGTTCAATTATGAACTATACCAAAGAATCCCTATCACTAGAAACTCTAGAGTGTGCTCCTTTGTGTTAACTGTTAATCGTCCTCTTTAGTGTCCGAACATTTTCGTAAATTCGCTTATTACATAGTTCAATAGTAATATTATTAATTCAATTGTGGAAATTAGAAATATGTTTGTATAATAATTTTATTCGAATTATTGGTTTATTTATATCTGCTTTAGTTTTAGGCGGTAAATGATTATGATAAACGGCTCTCAAAACAAAACTCTTTCGGAAGATTGTCACATACAATCTGAGGAAAATAATCCTACATACCTGGCAACGATACAGCCAGTCGTAAAAGTATGCTCTGGGGAAGGCTGTATAGAAAAGAAAAAATAGTTGTAGCAAGAACTGAAAGAGGAGTATATGAATATGTACGGTAGCCGAAATGAAGCCGGGAAATTCTATCCAAAGCTAAACGCGCTCATTCCAGTGAAGGAAACGAACGCCGAAACGAGGTTAGAATAGGCGAAACGCATGCCTACAACTGTGGAAGCATGATTAGGCTAAAGGAATTCACTCCCCATGATTAGTGTCTTAGCGTTTTATATCCCATTATTGAAGAAAGGCTGTGCAATTGCTTGTGTCAACAGTCATGATATCGTTCTTTTACCCAATGCATAAAACGTGCTATAGAATGTGTTATGGAAGAGATTGAGCCTGTTCTGTCTGACTTGATTGAACCTTATAGTGTGCATGTATCAATTTTCTTCGGATAAAAAACAGCCTACAATAGCCCATGTCGGAAAAAATTATTCGATATCTTTTCTTTGCTTGTTTTGGTATCTCTGCGATACTTGTAAGCCTTTAGGTAATGGCACTGACTGATACGATTTCTTAAGGGAAATAGGCAAAGATCTTATTTAGCCATTTTACATCACATACGAGTACCTAATGTACTTATGGAGATGATAATACGAAAAGCTGCAGTATACGCGACTAGCGTCATCCTTAACCAAAGCCACTGGTTATTTGTCTATGCCGATGATGTAGGCATCATTAATGAATTGCAGCCATCTCATGTACTGAAAAGGAGCCAGCAGAGATACGTTTAGCGAAAAATGAGAACAGAAGCTGTAAACGAGACCAAGGGCAAGTGTCTTCTGACTTTGAAAAATAAAATTTTGGAGTGGTGGATAATTCCATCTACAACGGCTCCGTGATCAACAAAGCAGTCAATAGCAATCTGCAACTTGCTTGTGATTGTGTATTAAAAAAGTGATTTAATGTATTGCTAATAGAGCTAATTGAAATATGAATCATGAGCTGTCTGTGCTGTATATTTACATTTACGAGTATGTCGTACATCGCTTCATAATATAACGACTGCGGTAAAAAAGTGCGTTTGGATGAAAATACCTCCGGGCGTCCAAAATTCCGTTGCGGTATAATATATTCTTATTGGACATCTTTAACAATATTTTGGAAGAAAAACTACGTCAAGATGCATAATGCAGTTTACCTGACATGACATGATTGAAATATTGAAAAACTTCTAACATTCAGAGAGTTTTTGCTTCAGTGGACATGCAAGCAAGAGTATGTAGAACTAAATGAGGACTGTGTAGAAAATTTTTAAATAAAACAATAAAAAAAAATAGATATGCTACGCCATGTTTTCCGAATAAATTAATGATAACATTTGCTAAAATAGGTATTTGGAAAGTTACGCTCCTTCCTTTTTTATAGTGTTTTCATTGGCAATTCACGATTAACGCAGCTGGTGTCTGTAATATACGTCAAATTCCAATTTGTATACCCTTGACACCTGCTGCCCGCAAAAACATGGCCATCTTATTCACGGTGACATATTTAAGTGCTTTAGTGTCTTGCGGATCACTTACGGATAGTTGCTTAAGCATCTTCTCAATATCTTTTCCTCCTATTAAGATAAGGCTTTGGCAATAACTGTGATACTTCTTTGTAATCTTGTGCATCGGACAAAATTAAGCAATCTTCTGATACTCGTACGAATTTATCAAAGTTTTCCGCTTTGAATCAATAAAATTTGCCCACGCCATAGAAAAATAAACAACTAACGCTCTGTTAACCTTTGAAAGCATTTCAAATAGATTTGATATCCGAGAAAGTGGAACAAACAATACGGCGAATAATATACATTCGTATATCAAGAAGAAGAATACCCAAGGTATGATATTATAATGCAGACACGTATGCAAATAAAACTAGTATGTATGTATTTGAACAAGAAGACAAAAGCCGCGCCAGCAATTTATTTTCCTGCATTAGAGAGCAATAATTGAATTGCAACAGCTTTATAACGACGACTGTGTATCGTCTATGCTCTTATAGGGTTTATATCGGTACACACACACATACATACAATGCATGTATGTGCGATTGTGTCTGTTTGTGAATAAGTATTTCTGAAAAGGAGAATTTCCATTGATCCCCTTACTGTTTTGGAGTGGGTGCTTTAATGTCATTACATGCATTGTAAACACAATTTTCCAGTTACGTAGGAATTGCAATTGCACGAATACGAATATTCTAAGTGCACTGACTACCGCCTTGCCTATTCAATGGACACCGCTATCCGCCATCACCCTCCCATTTCGCCTCCCGGCGCTTTTGTTGATTTGTCTGATTCAGCTGTTTTCTTTATGTTCCTTGCGATGGTTCAACTGTTATTATTTCATCGGGAAGGAAAACATGGTATGTAGTTGAAATTTATTTGAAAGGAAAACGCACACAAATCAAACCGCTCGCCATGAGCGAAAAAATAACTGCTATTGTAAGGTAGCAAATTTTGCGTTATTTTTATTTTCATCGCAGGGAGACAAAGTGATCTTAATTTTAGTGCAGCAAAATTAAAGAAATTTGGTAAGTTGGAATTATCTGCCCCGCAATATTATTGAAATAGATCTTCCTGCACTTCCAGTATGCATATTGTTTTGACCTTGAAACCTTTCAGCTTCAGCTTCAATGCATTCGGTTGAACGATTAGGTGCAGGATCTGTACCGAACACACAGACTCATAAAAATAGCTTATCGCACCCCCGTACATAAATCATTTCAGTAATTGCAGAGCCAAAAAAATTGGTACTGATTCATTGCAATCGCATGAACGGTTTAGATTTTAATACACAATATGATAACATCATCACTTTTTTTGTATACGTGCGGACTTTTCAATTTAAAAGGTTTTCTAAATGGGGCGGCCCGTTGTCTACATTCTGTGATGACTATGTTGTATTGACAGCGTCTGTTCAATCAATTCAATCAGTTCAATCTTTTATTTATTATCAAGCAATTACTGATGCGATATCAATATGCCAGGTTACACGACTGAGCGTGCATTGAGCACAAAGCAAACTCTCCAACATTTAATCAGCCAACCGCCGCACGTCAATAGAACACGGGATCGGCCGAGAAAATCGCCACAGTCCGTGCAATTGTGCACAAGAACTCAGAGTTCCCTAAACTTCAACTTGGTGAATTTTGTTCCGAGACCAAAAGTTCAAAGTTGATGATCATTGACTACGCCGTTCGACCAATGCCTGGGCTTCGAAGCTTTTGCAAGAAGACATTAAATTTGGCCCAAGGATCAACTTCAGCGACGAATGTCTCTTTAGGATGAATGCATCTGTTCACAAAAAAAGAAATTGCCGTGTATATGACGACAGTAATCCACACGAGTCACTGTTTGGTGGAAAATTCAAAAACAATGTTGACAGACGCGGATGGCATGAGATTTTAGCACTGATGTGAAGGTTTTACATAAGTCTTGCTGAAAAGCTTTACTCATGGTGTGCCACCACACAGGTGCCGTTTCTAATTACATGCTTTTTCTTGGTTATGTGTTCTTTCTTTCTTCAGGTGACGGCCACAACCCTTTGGTGTACTCACACTAATCCCGGAGGATTAGTTAGACTACCAGAGATTGGAAGTAGGTCCCTTGGAAAAACTTCCTCAGGTCCCACCCCCGCACTCAGCCAAAGTACCTTTGTAGCCCACTTGGTATGAAGTGAGCTACCTCCCGGGTAGGATTTGAGGTATCTAGGAGAACCTCGGATAGATATGAACAGTGTTTTCCAAGCTGATGCCTTCCTTCACCAACGCTTGAGCAACGCAACAGCACTGAAAATACTTGTTCGGGCAACCACAGCCAGCACGATGCTCCAACTAGGGGTCCTACACCATTGACCAGGAAGGAACAATGTTCCTTGGGCCTCTGGTCACCCGTGCTACCAGAAGAGAAGAACCCTCTGGTCTGGGTTTCGCAGACAAGCTACTCCAGTTTTGCTTTATCATACCTCGCATGGAACTGGTAATCCATAATAATACGGCATAGATTTTCAATGTCCGAGGAGAGAATATCAACACAGTAAACAGCAAGTATACCATGCTCCTATCATAGTTCATTAACCAGATCTCTCTGGTCATACAACTATATTTACGGAAAAGATAAATCTTCTGATACCTCCCTACGGCTTCTCTATGTCGCACCTGTTGCCAGGATGTGTCTTGTTTAACTATGAATCTCCCCTTTACTTGGTTTTCGAAAAACGAGGTCCAAGATCAGTTTGAAACATATTATAGGTGAATCCCAAGACATAATCCACCTATTCCTAGGGCGCCTGGCACAAGGCCACACTACTTTGTTTTTCTTCGCAAGCATCATACCCTTTGCCTGCTTAATTACAGGATCAGGTAGAGAGGCCTGCGTTCTAGGGGTAGGCGGTACAAAGCATCCTAGGAAACACCCGCCTACCCACATGAGATTTTAGCAGTACGGCACACGTTGCCACACAGTGAACGTGGCAAAGAACATTCTTCATGAACGATTTGAGACTACTGTCATTTATTGACCACCGCCGCTAAACTTTTTCCTGTTAAATTTCCTAAAGTCGCCGTTCTATGCCAATAAACCGCAATCGACCGATGACCTCAAAGTCAACATAATCGATGCCATGGGTCCAATTCAGCCGAATATAGGTATATGTGACGGACATTTGAACGATGTTATATTCCATACATAATGGCATATGTGGGCCTTTCAAATAAAAGAGGATTTCATTAAAACTTCACACAAAGCTTGTTTTATTTCATATCAATATCGACCCACTCTAGTTGAAAAGACCTTTATGTGAAGGATAAGTTATTTCACTATTAAAAACATGGCAAAATTTGTCTAAAAATTTTAAATATTTGTTTTTTTATTAGAATAGCTCAGTCATCGGTTGAAAAAAATTATACATTTCATTTGCTCGACGTCAAGTCCGTTTCAATAAATAAATAACAATCTGAACATTTTTAAAATAAAACGAAAAATAATATCGCATATATGTATATTTAAGTTCTGCATTAACTTTTGCAAGCTTTGTCAAGTCTCTTTCTTACATTCTTTTTTTGAAAATAAATGGAAGCAAGAAAGGGAGCGCTTTCATGTAGGGAGCGAAAGGATTCACAATTAATTTTATGTAAATGATAGATCAAACAATATTCTTTTATATCTTGATTCATTGTAGGTTCCAGATATTAACAGACAGATTGCCAAATACTTACAAAATAAAAGTTGGTTGAAAATTTGTAAGCAAACAGCGTATGTTAAAATATTCCGAGCGAAACAGCAAATGATCTAATTATTTACTAATTTAAAGGTTAAGGCAAGATTTATGTTCATTAACAAATAAAAATGATGTTTCTATTATAAAACAAACAAGTTTAAAATGTCTGCCGTTCTTTTGGTATTGAGGTTTCAAATAGAGTTGGCTAAAAGCCAAAAGTCGGTGATTAAAAATTACGATCATTTGTTTAAAATATTAGGCAAAATTATTAAGATCGCCTGTAGATCTTATCGGAATAATTCATTCCATGGATCAGAACGAATCACAAAAAGTGTTTGGAGGTTAGTAAATGATATACTGGGGAGAGTACAAATAAATGGTTTTTACCTAAAATTATCAACAGCAACTTTCGTTTTTGATGATAAGATTAAAGTAAACCTTATTAACCAATACTTTATTCAAACTGTGAGTAAGTTGAGAGGTCAGATACAAATATTGGCAGGGAATGTAGAAAATTGCTTACGAACTTTAACCGGACATCGAATCGCTTTTTATTCACTCAGTTGCTGTAGAAGATATTAATGTAATAATTAATTTAATTTAAACAAATCAACTGGTTGTAATAACATAACTAAAATGCAGCCATTATGTGTAATATATTTAACAAAATGATGATGCTTCTGAAGCAAACGATTTTCGTCCAGTTACCTTGCTCTCAATTATTGATAAGATTTATGAAAAGATTATTCACACGTACACACTCCTATGAATATGACATATACGATATTCGTATCAATTTGGTTTTAAAAAAGTTTGTGGCACGGAAGAAGCGGTAGTAAACGTTGTTAACTTCATATAAAATGGTGTGGATAATGGTTAAGTAGAAGTAGCAGGTATATTTCCTTGACTTTACAAAGGCTTTTGATTTTGTTGGTCATGAAGTAATGCCGCGGAAATGAGAATTCTATGGAATACTAGGGAAGGAGCTGAAATTATTTAAAGATTATTTCCAAAGTGGGAATCAGTTTGTGCAAGTAAAAGTGAAATGGTAAACGTTGAATGTGTAGTATGGCAATATAGTTGATTTTTTAATGATATATATTATTTGAATTGTGTTGGTAAGTTATACCTATATATATTTGCTTATTTTATATGGAACGAGATATTGCTCTAATAGTTCAATACGCTAGATTGCATAAACTCATTCTAAATCCAAATAAAACTAAATTAGACCACATGCTAATGAATTTAATAACCATTTTAGTGTTTTCGTTGATAGTGATATAATTATTGAAAACCATGAGGTTATTTATTAAGGGATTAATTTTCAAAATAAAAAAATTGAGTTGAGTTGAGTTGAGTCTTTTCAACTCAAGTGATATTTATGGACTTTTGCCTTTTAAATTTCCTCCGGCATTCGTAGCGTATTGAAGTAGCTTAAAAAATAAGGTAATAACTGCAGCTTATGTAAAGAAAACTAAGGGAAACAACTGCTAGTTCCCCAACCGCCAACCTTATCTTAATCTTTCTTACCAAAAAAAAATAATAATAACAAAATGATTTCCTGAAAATATGATTTACAAAGCACTTTCTAAATGAAAAGACGTAGCCAAATGGCGAACATTTTTTGATTGAGTACAAAAAAAGTATACCAAATCATCCACACAAAAAAAAAGTGTCAAATAATACGTATTCTGTTTCCCTTTTTATCCGGTCTCTGCGACAGTTTTCCTTAGTCGCTCCTTTAGGTTCAATACTTTCACTCTCTGTATGTATGTGAGTGTGAGTGAGTGTGCTATGTGGTGAATAGTAGGGGGAGAACGCATAGTAAAATCTTAATAAGATTCCGTAATTTGATATGTAAAACTTTTCCCTTTGTCTGATAGGGGACTTTGGCTTGAGTGGAATGATGGGAAAGTCAAAATTAGCTGGGTTTCTCTCAAAATAAACAGATTCGCAGATGAATACAGTGCCTGGTGAGACTGTGAACCAGAAATAATAAAGTCGATTACATAATATTGGCGGCTAGGCCAATAGCCGCTGTATGGTGAAACAAAATGTATTTTTTTAATCAACTGTGGACTATAATTGAGAATTAATAATTATTTTTTTAGATGGGAGAGAGTATAAGAACGCTTCACAGTTTCTTCATTGGAATGCATTGCAATTATTTCAAAAATAGGGTAAAAAAATGTTTTTTTAATCAAGGACAGACATTTTTTACTTATACAGGGTGGCTACAAACACAATGTCAATGTCAATGGGGACTGTTATTTAAAGATATTGAAGTAGTTTTTTTTTTTATCCAGAACTCCGCCGTAGACATATTCGTTTCAACAGCACTTTCTTCCAGCAAGCTGGAGTAACTGAACTTAGCCAGACCGATTATGGCGCAACCTCAACGAAAATTCCCAAACAAATTAATATCTAGAAACTCCACTTCCGCTGGCCCGCAAGCTCACTTAACCAGACTGCACCAGCAAGAGATGTACAAAACGAAACCGAAGAATTTAACTGAATTAAAGCAGTCCATTAAAACAATTGAGACAATCCCAACTTCAACCCTTCAGGTCGCAATGGATAATTTTCTGATCAGGCGTCGCATATGCATGAATGAGCATGGAGGTCATTTACGGTCTATCATCTTCAAAACTAATGAGTTGTATAAAATAAAATTAAATTTTCTATAAAATAAAAACAAACAAAATAAATGAAATACATTAATTAAGAAAAAAGTTATTTGAATTTCTTATTGTAGCATAATTAATGAGCCACCCTGTATAATATATTTTGAATGAAGACGCGGTATCCACAAATGATACATTCTTTGAATTTTATGTATTTTTCCATGCTTTCAGTCTTAAATAATATGCATTTAAATGTAGGATCATCAATTTTGAGGTACTTTTCCCAGTAAAAATTTCATGGCAAATCAAGCTCTGATGTAATTTTTCCTCACTCTTTTTGAATAGGACTTAGACTTAGAAAGAATTAGTCCAATTGAGGAATTGGAAGCGAAGGCGTCATTGAATGTTTAAACATAAGGTCAACCCAACATCTAGAAGAAATAATCGTTAAAAATGAAGATAAATATGATGATAAAAATGACCGATAACATTATTTTTTTCGTTTAAAAAAAGTTTATATAAACGAATCAATCTATATGTATGTAAAGATCAGTACCAAGTTATGAATATAATGTCACTTTGAAAATTACTAAAGTGATAAAAACTATAGCAAAAAAAAAAAAAATAAATAAATAAAATCAGAGAACGTTTTAATATATTATGAGCAAAAATGTAGCCCTTATATATTGACTAAAGTGATAAATACTATAGTAAAAAATGCTTCAATGCTTATTATATTGATGATTTCAAAAGTTTCAAAATTCAAAAATAATTTTTATTTAACTTTGGCACACAATATCGATACAGCTGTAAGTACAATCGAAAAACGAAAACCGGGTTCCAAAACGGGATTTTGTTTTATTTCATCTAAGTTAACAGGATCGTTTAAGAGTTGTGGCCTACAAGTTCATTTGTACAAAAATGTTATATTTTTCCACTACGCGCTGTAGAGATCGCATTGCTGCTTATTAAGCGTTGTGGGTTTTACCTGTAGATTGATCTCTGAATAATGTTTAATGTGAAAACTTTTACAAAATTTTCTTCTGTATAACTTAATTTCTTAAATATTTCTAAGCGAGAGGAATTTCAAGTGTTTCGATCTTGGGTTCTCCTCCAATTTATTACACCGAAATATGATAGGATCTCAAAAGCCTAAACTTTCGAAAACTTTTCACGCTGAAATATTTTCATTCATGAGTAAATCACAGTTTGGCAATTGCTATATTTTGGTTATCTCCTGATCCATACGACGTCTATTTCTCCGTTAGGGGGAAATACAGAGTATATTACGTTTGTTTTGATGTCTACGTAACGCTAAGAAATGCCGGAATTACATCGTAATTATGATGTGCCACTATGGTGCCAATGATCAGTTTTTGAGGCAACAAATCACAGGAAACAGCTAGACCTTTCAAATTTCGTACAGATGATTATAATGTGTTTTTAAGTTTCCAGTAAAAAATTCAAGTCAATCGGGCAGTGCCACGCCCATTTGCAGTAGGTGGCTTAGAGTGCCACTGTGGTTGAAGATTACTGGAATATAATAACTGTCTGATTTTCAATTAACTCCCTATAATTCTCACCAAAGACTAATAAAAATTTCAAGTCAATCCGCCTACTGCCACACCCACCTCTAGTGACAGCTCTCCTTAAATTTAGCGATAATGGCATCATTCTGTTCGAGATAAGATTTATTTAGCAACTAACTTAAAACCACAAAATAATTCTTTACTACATTTCAGAAAATTACTTAAAAAATTAATTCAATTCAATTTTTATTGTTTCATAATGTTTCATAATTTGTTTACAATTTTAAAATTTATAATTAAAGAGTTTAAGAATATGGCCTTTTTAATTAAATTAAATTAAACATCTTGGAAAATTATTAAATAGCCGCCACACGTCTACATTTGCAGCCAGCGTCATTTGCAGCCGTGAGTTCGTATAGCCTGTCATCGTGAATGTGTTTAATGCCAACATACTGGGTGTTTGGATTGCAAGGTATCATGAATCAATCTAAAAACAAAAAATTTAATTAATACGTACAAAATATTGTCTTTTGTAATAAATTCTTACTTGACACTTTTCTGTTTCAACAACTTCTAATTCGAAATTAAAATGAAATGAATCCTCTTCGTCCTCTTCCGAATCTGAAATATCTTTATTTATAGCTGCTCTTGAAGTAAGAAGAGAAATAACTTCTCTTGGAAGCTGCAAACTTCTCTTTTTTGAAAGACTATTTTTCAGATATATACTTGATAATAACTGGTCAGAAGAATCGAGGACCCTGTTAAAAACATCCATTATATTATGCTCCCTAGAATCCTAACGTGCATGCTCCAAGCGGTCCTTTTTATAAAATTTATTTCCCGCCTCAGAAGCATTTTCACCAGCACATCCGAGAGGTACGATTGACGTTTGCAATATTTGATAACTATGTGTCAAAATTTTATGTAAGGTCGCTGACATTGGGTACCATTCATAATTTTTAAAATATATATCTGCAGTCTCACTGCAAAATTTTTTCAAGTGGTCGACACTTATTTCAAATTCAGAGTTAATTGTGATAAGAAATCTATATAAATGTTTTAAAAGTTCGATATTAATGTTGGGTATAGAAGAAAATAATTCTGGATTAGAAAATGCTTTTCGTGCCGCATTGCCGTCGTTCGTGGAGCCACTCCCATTAGTTTTTGGCTTATGGACATGAAGGCCCATTTGTTGCCAAAATTGTTTTTGAATTTCACCCTTTCTCTTTAGCATAAGAAGTTTGTCCTTAGCACTCCGAATTTGCCATTTTTTAGTATTAAGACTGTATGAAAGATTAAGGACAAATTCAAAGCATCGAATCCAGGCGTGTAATGGGCTTATACCATATTTTAATGCATTCGATTTTGGCTGAAACACCGATGAGCTTAAATCTTTTATGGTCAAAAACTGTTTCGGATTTCCACCGCATATTGGACACGACTGAGTACTCTTTGTTCCCGTAAGTACGTTCAACACTTTTCCATCAATTAAACTAAAAATAAGCTCGTACTTTACAGTTATCTTTCTACCGTTTACCATATAATATTCCAAAGGCTTAATATTTGATATTTGCACATCCAGATTTGCTTTTTCTTTCAATATATGTTCTTTAGTTTCCTTTATAAATTCAATTTTAAATGGTTGGCAAAAACGGACAGATTGAGGAGTACGATTATTCCAAACGATTACGTTACTTGATGCGACTATTTTTAATGGTATAACTGAGGTTACAAAGAGCGAGTTATCTACACTTTCCGGGGCATTGCTGTTAAATATTTGTTTAAATGCACTTTGTCCTGTGGAAACGTCGGAACCGTAACTTAAAATAAAATTGACTTCATTGATCTCATCCATTCGCATTAGAACTTCTTCCTGGTATGACAAAATTCTTTTTGCTGTATGATTAACTAAACTTTGGAGAGGAATATGTGCTGATGAATCCGTTACCGTAAGTCCACCGGGTCGGCATTCCAACTTGCTCTCTAGAATTTTTTTGTAACTGGGGAAAATATCACAGTTTCTCGACTTACACATCTCTCTTATGTTTGTATATTGTTGTCTTGTTAAACTATTCAAGCAAAAAGCTTAATGCTTCTTCAGGGGAGAGCGGTAATGGCATTTTCTCATTAGAAATTATTTTTTTTTCTCATTCTAGTTGGTTCAAATGGAGACGAGGCAGGTTTCTTTAAAATAAAATTCAAATCATTTTCTTTTGATAAATTAACTGAAATAGAAGCAGCATCAATCAATAGATTGGTATCATTTCCTTGTTCGGACGACACTTCCGAAGCCATTTTTCTTTTTTGTCGCTCACTTCCCTTGCTATAACCCACATAAGGACGGCCTTTTTTCTTTGAAACATCACTTTCTAATAGTTTGAATACAGTCTCATGAGATAACCACACTCTTTCATTTTGTAAAAAACGCTTCGTGGTCCTCCGGTTTTTAACCCACTTTTGGTTAGCTTGTGCGCAGAAATTATTAATTTGATTTTTCACTTTCGTCATACAGTTTTCATTGAGACTTCTATTAAATTTCGCGGAAATCCAGTTGATAACATTAATGAGTTTTCTATTATTTTCCAACCAAAAGTTAAAAATATCCAAATTTTTAAGTTTTACATTATTTGGAAATAAATTTTTATAAAAAACGGCAGATTGGGGCAGATCATTTTTCTAAAAAATTATAGTACATATTATTACCTTTCCCCACACATACATTTTTTCACTAATAAACTCCAATAAACAAAGTTCTACTCCGAAGAACCTATAGACGACAACGAAAACTGCACAAAAAAGACAACACTTGCTGATACAAAATATTATTTACCACATATTACTTTTTTTTTTAATTTTTAATAACATTTTAATTTGCATACCTTTACAAGTGGTTTCCATTTTACAAAATTTTTATAATCTTTAAAGTGTTTGACGACCAAAATTCCTTTGTTGTTTGTTTATGATCGAATTACAGAAAATGTAACAAAGCAAAACATGATAACTTTGACAGCTCGGCATCTCGTCGTAACTGGCCACCTGACTTTAAATTTTACTATTTGAGTGTTTTAAAGTGTTACATATAAAATTCCGTTATTTTTTTTCAAATGTTTGACTTGAAAAATGTACTTTTTGCCGCAAAAACATGGTGGCATAAGCTGATTGACTCAGAAAAATCTGAATCGGACCTTGGGACGAACCCTATTGAAAATTGGCTATATTAGTATACAGTTTGATATGCCTCCCTATAAACAATCGAAAATGCTGGGATTTTTTGCTTCTAAAATCATAACTTTTGTAAAAATTTGAATACTTCAATGCGTGTATATCATTTTAGATAGAAAAGAATTTTTGTAAAAATAGGCCACATCGGTCCAAGTTCTAATAAAGTCCTATGCCGAAAAAGGTTGGTCAAAGCTTGGTTTTATCTCTTGCACTAGCCAATGAAGTCATCGGAATTCGAACATATTTGGCACATATGATTTATTTGGGCCGGGAAAATTGACTGCCTCTACACAAATAAACCGATCATATTTAATTCATATATTTCTCTTGGGGTAAAGAAAACTTCTGTGGCTTATTACCACAAACGCTTTAACTGCTCGCTATTGCCACTGACTTTGAACTCTGCTGCTGATAGATATCAACGAGAGCATGAGAAATGAACTAAACTTCCACTTTTCAGCAAAGTTCTATTATATTTTATAAATATATCTTTATTCTAATTTATTATTTCTAACTCAGGTATTGGACATGTTTCCATTATTTGTTCCTCTCTTTTGTCTCCTTTATTGGGGTAATGAACGTTTGTGCATGCTGATGGAAATTTCAGTTGTGCTGGATATCAGGCGGAGGTGGTTGAACATTTTGGTTACCTATTAACATCTTACCTTACCGTTTATATCCATTTTCAATAGAGCGGTCAGAAGAGAGGAAAGAAGGGTTCCAAAAGCAACAAAGTTCAAATAACGTGTTTGGGCATTTTTAGCATTACTATGTTGGTCGATCGCTCTGTTGCTGTTGCTTTGTCTATCTATTTGATGAAGGGCCAAGGGTTTATTGTTCTATAAACAGCTCTGCACTGGGGAACAGAACCATAAGGGCGGTGAAGGTAAAGAATGATTTTGAATGGTACAGAGGGAGGGCTCTAAACTTTCAAGTAAACAAATAGGTGTTTGTTGTTTACGCTACATACAAATAATTTGATTATGTTGTCTCTGTACTCAGGCACGCATACATTCACATCACAGTCTCTTATCCAAGTAACATAATAATAACGTTATAGCGCCCGCCAAGGGAATGCGTAAACTTATGCGTGTAGGGAAAATCACATTGATTATACGTACTAGATGACTGACTGTGGAATGGCGACAACGTTTTTCCGCTGCCTCCACTCTCCCCCTCCATCGCATAGCTATGTATTCGCTGTCATCACATATTTGTTGTATAGACGCATGGGAGCAGTTTGAATGCGGTTAAAAATATTTCTATTGTTGCTGCCCCTGTTTTTACTGCCATAGACGTTGTTGGATCTGGCTTCTGTTATTGACATTTGATGTGGTTCTATGAGGTTTTACCTCTGTTTCCTGTTTGATATTTTTGTACTGTGGCGGATATGGTTATGGTTGAAGTCATTTAGCTTGTTCTCTCTCCCTCTCCCCGTAACTTACAAACCATGTATGAGAATATACTCAGAGGGTTTTACTCTCACTTTAACAGTTTTTTGCTGTCATTTTCATTTTATCTCCGTATTCTTTCATTTCGATACCAAACAACCAAAACTAACACAGTTATTAGGTGAGGAAAACAGGATAATGAACATATGCCTAGGTGAGCTGGTGTGCGTTTAAGTTTTTGCTGTAAAACAAAACGGTACACACTGAAATATGTATGTACTTCATAGAGTTTCTTCATATTTTTATGTACGAATAAGGATGGTATTTTTGGCCATAGTATACATTTAATTTTCTAAATGGTAATTTGGGAATTGGGGTATTTCTCTCCAACATTTCGCCAAGTCTGCAGGAAGAACAGGGAGATGTGTAGAGTAAGCCATTTTCAAGTAAATACATCTCATCATCAGTGGACAGTTGACACATGTGGTTAAACTATGTGTCGTGAACATTTGATCTAATAAAAGTATTCACTTCTGAAAACTAAATTCCTTTTTGCAAACCATGAATGAATGATGAGATTTAGTATACGATTATGGATATAACGTTATTAGATAAATCTGACAGATTTAAATTATAATGAAAAGGAATAAAAAAATGCCAGTCTTTAAATATGTGTTTTTGCATTCTCCACTATAAAATGAGGAATACAGCAAGTTTGCTATTTCCTCACTTTATGGGGTCTAAATGGTATATATCAAAGTTTGTATTTATTCACTTGTCAGTAACCAACGGACATCGTCTTGGGAAATGAGAAACGATCACTTACCCTCAAGAAATGAGGACGGTGTATAGCTACCCACAAACATAACTCACAATTCATGGGTAATGCGCTGTTGGCATGTAAACATTATATACTATTCACGGGAAATAATTGTCGCCGGAGGGTAGCTCCGCGGTGTGTAATTACCCCCACAGCTATGTCCAATTCCAAAAACATCCTAATGCAGAAAATGTGAAAAACCGCTAAATTTTAAAAATGTTTGCACATCGGAAACGGAACATCCAATCATGAAAATAACATAATTTTTGACCTCCAATGGCTTAAATCAGGCGCTGTACTTCACATAATATGAAGAGGTTTCCAAAGAAAAGATTAGTAAAATTGAAATACGACTAAATGCCATCTCATCGCGCAAATGACTTGATTTGGAAAATTCGTAAGATGGCAAATGTGGCTATAACGTGTGATTTAATGGCGGTGAATAGACAGAAAACTTTTTTCATATGTTGTCGCTAATTTGCAGACTTCACTTTGAAAATTTTGAAAAATAAATTATATTTAGGCATTTTGGAAACATATATTTCACAATACTTATATTGAAATGATTATAAACAAATTGATTAGATTAGGGAACAGCATATTTGGAGTCTTGGGGCTCTTTTCAGTATTTCGAGCTTGAAATCTTCAGGGAAATTATTAGTTTATCTAGTTTAACTTTGGTTTTTGGTGTAAAAAGCATCGACAATTAAAAAAGATCTCTTCTAGTACTTTTAATGATTACAGTTTTAATATGGCAGCTTATGATGCAAAAATCTGCTCACTACAACGGATTTTTTGGTTACATTTGTATGCAGTTTAAAACTTTATTTTTTTTTAAAGAGTTCTGCATGAAGAAACCACTTTTACTTCTAATTTCAGTTTCTCTGTGCAGGATTTTAGAAACATTTCAGAATATATTTCGAAATTAAAAAAAAATAAATTTTTGAAATTCTTTAAAAATTGATGATTAATTAAATTTCAAAATGAAGAAGTTTCAAACTGGAGTTTGTAGTAATTTTTTCGAAGAATTTAATGGCATTAAAATAATTTCAAAAGCTAATATCATTTCATAGTTGTGCAAGATGAACATTAGAATCAGAAATAGTTGTTCCTCTACTTGGTGAACAAAATGGGTGATTGAATTTAAGTATAAAAATACAATACAAAAATAATTTCAAATTTAAAAGCAGTAGTTCTTCAAATTCTATGGCAAATTCCTTGAAAATTTTGATCGTATCCGATTTTAGAAAGACTTAAACATCATGTGGTAGAACAATTTGCGTTTCTATTTTCACTTTGAACGAAACTAATTTGCAAGTGAGCTCTGTATTTGTTAGAATTGTGTTTGCAAGAAAACCCAAATTAGTTTTTCCGTAAAAACAATTTAGGTTTCCTTTGTACAAATGATAAACGCTTGATAACTTTTCAACTGGGTGACCTAATACTTCGGCAACTGTTATTAGTAAGGTACTTTCGCGGTACTAAGTGATGTTATAAAACTTTTGCGGGCTTGTATTGGATGTAAACGAGAGCTACAGTTTGTAACATTTTATTTGTTAAATAGTATATTATTTTATAATTCCTGACCTATATCTATACAATGTGGAATGCTTAACATCAAATCTTAAAGCCAGTAAATAAAATACCAGACATACCTAAATGTTTTGCGTGCTTTGTCTCCTCAAGTTTCATTTCTTGTGCAACTGTTTTAACTTATCGTCCTTTCAATGCTCTCATTTCTCATTACATTTAAAGAGAAGCACGTCATATCTATATTCGTTATATCTTTGCATTTTTGTATATTGTCTGTCATCCACGCTCCCATTTGCATCCACGGTACCAACAATGGCAATGTTCAGGGATATTCAGTGAATGTTTTAGGTAATTTTATTAAGTACTGTAGTGTTTTACGTTTTTTTATTTTTTAAGTTTTTTAATTTTCCCCCGCAATTGTGATCTTCTCGAACCGACATACGTATTTCTTGTCAAAATATTTTGAATGCATCTAGACGTCGATTAATGACGCGCAAACTGTAAAATTTCAATTTTTGATGCCGTGATGTGTTATAACGCTAAAAGAAATTTTAGGTATTTTCGCAGTCAGCTTTTTTCTCATTTTGGTTATTATAACTCTGACTTTACAGTTACTAAATATACGTTTTTTCCGCTTTTATCTTAACTTCACACATTCAACGCATAATCGGACATGGCAAAGTAGAAGTGCTAAATATGAACAAATTGAAAATCAATATGTAGTTGCATATCCTATGCTGCCCACAACGGCTTCTAAGCGTTTTGGAATTGATTTTACATGCTGTTAACATACTTCCGTCTTTATGGAGTTCCATGCTTCCAGTAATGCCTCCTTTACTTTAACTAACGTGTTATATTTTTCTTTTGACACACTCTCCTAGTTGATTCCTCTCAAAGACGTTCAATAAAATTTTATTTGGGGTTCTATGCAGTTCTATCTATAAGTTTGGGGCAGTTATCGATCAATTTAAACTTTGAAATGCTTGATGTATGTTTGATCGAAATCAAATTTCTCAGCACTTTACTTTACATTTTGTTATCAATAAAAATTGCTTATGCTGGATCTCTACACACAACCCAAGCTCTGCTACGTCCTCCTCCATGCTTAACATTGGTTTTTGTATTTTGAGCATTAAACCCGACATTTGCTTTACGCCACACTGATTTCTTGCCTTAAAATAATAAAAGATATCAATAGAAATTTATTGTATTTTAAGTTGATTTATCGTTAAATTAAAGTAATCTCAACATTTTGGGTTTGCGGCAAATTCTCCGTGTCATATTTTATTGTTTTATTTATAAATGCCTTTTTTCTGTCAAATCTCTCGTAATAGTCGTGTTTATGTAATGTACTGACCGTGCCGCGAGGGTTAGGACAACTTTCGTTCACATAATCGTGGGCCCAATCCCGCATTCATCCGCCTATTATCATTTAAGTAGTAGTAGAGTTGTCGAGTAATCGACAAGTCTGATAAATGCTTCTCAAACTATGACGTTCGGGATCGTCGTTAAACTGAATGTCGTTCGTCGTTCCCAGAATGTATAAAGCTCTCCCGTATCTTATTCATGGGATGCAAGGGAATTTATTTTTTTTTTATTGTTTTAGTGATATTTGAAGATCTTTTGCCCATCATTGACTTTTTCTGGTTTTATTGTCCAACCTAAACTCATCTGGGATCTTTTGATAATGTCGTTTACAGTAGATTTACTTTTTTCCAACCAATTCGACAATTTCTCTTTGTGCACTATTACCTTGAAAACTTAACCACCAATTGCCTAATTTCGACAGTAGTCTGCTTCCCATTTGGTGCGTTTTAAATACCGGGTTATCCATTTTTCAATTTCAAAAGTAAAGTTAAATAAAACACGCATAGAGCTATAATTTCGATTGCTATTATGTGCGAAATACAATGTCATTTAAATGACCGCCTCTGGATGTGCTGTAGCTGTGCATCCTTTTGAGGTAGTTTTCGACGATCAAATGCTCCAACGTTTGAGGGTTATTCGCGTAAACACGGTCTTTGACGTAGTTCTTCACAAAAAAGTCTAACGGCATCAAATCGCATGACGACGTGAAACGATTATGTTGTGTGGCTCGTGGCATCATCTTGATGAAATCACATATCGTCCAGTTCGTAATCTTCAATTTCAGGCAAAAAAGACCGGTTATCATACGGCCATTGCGCTCTGAATTCAAATTCGGATTATCCGCTATACTTTCACTAACAGAAACAGAAGAATATTTTCGGCCTGATCACATCTGCAACGCTTTCAGTCTCTTCCAATTTCTTTCTAATCTTGCCATTCCTTGCACAATTGGTCGATTATGACGACCATAAGTTTGAATCACCACATCTTCGATTATTAAACGATCCATATTCGTAAATGGCAATCCTCTCAATAAATAAATGAAACTACAAATGGCAGATATTTAACAGCTGGCAGCCTTGCCAGACCGGTGGTTTTGAATCCCCATAGATAACCCATTATATTTCCATTTAATATTAATACTGTCTGCCACTAAATGCAAATTATGAATGAGTATGACAAATAACGCATTTTTGAAGTGGATATTTGTAAATTAACGGCATTTTAAGCATTTCAGCATTTGTTTTTTTCCAAATTGGTCCAATTGGGAAACTTCTTTTGAATTAAGATCCAGTCACTGTTATGAAACATTCTAGAGGTCAGAATCGCTCAAGGCGGACTTGGGATTTACATGGCTGATTCCTTTCGTACCTTCTCATCCTCACTAGCATGTCCTTCATCATAGCTCAGCAAATGTATCCCACACTACATGTATGCATTAGTACTCATCCTTTGCATCTACTATATGTAAAAAGGGGGATGTTTGAGGGAGAAGTGCAGGTGGGGGGTAGTGTGCGCACAAATATTTGTTTAAAATTGGTTTAATTGAAGTTTTTTGTTTAAACAGAATTTTATTAGTTTGTTTATTGACAAGTTAATTTCAGTTTGTGAAAAAAAAGACATCTGATTTTGATGAGGTTTGCTCTTAATTTTATCTCATGGCATTGCTCTGAGTTTTATTTTTCGAAGCCAACATTAATGGTTAGGGCGAAGGGCAAGACGGAGGCGGGGGTGATGCTGATGCTGATGAAGAACGTGATGAAGCGCTGATGTGTCGTTGGTGATGCCGTCCATTGTCATTGGTACTCCCACTGCTGCTAATGCGGCATGTTGTCGCTGCGGTGCTGCCTATATAACGTGGGTTTGGCAACCAAATGAAACAACGGCAACGGCATCAACGGCGTTGATGTTGCCCGGGTTGTGGCTTTGGCTACACAATGGAAAACAACGTAATTGAATATGGTACCAGCAATGACATGTTTGATGATGATGGTGATGATGATGACGATGACGAATGATGGATCATATTTGTTTTTATTATATTACGTGAACCTGACTTTGTGAGCACTCACGTTAGTGCCACACAAGGCATTCTTTTATGTCTTAATACCTTTTGGTGTCGTTTCTTTTCCTTTTGAGAGCATAAAGAAAATGTTTAAACACTCGTCGATATTGAATGGTATCTGGCATAGTTGCTGATGTTAACAGCAAAGAAAAACAATTCAATACATCCTTATCACGAGGATGCTGGTAGTGAAAGCCAGGATGAAAAAACATGTACTTTAACAAGGATAAACTTGAATAGTTTTTTTTATTATATTTTCTTTTATTCAATATTCTTTCTCTGAGTTTGCGTGTGCGTGGAGGCATATGCGAGTATTTGCGTGTGAATGTGGTTAATAAAGCTCTTTTGTTTCTGTAGCCGTTTTAAGATAAATATATATTACATAGGTAATACAAAGAGCACATGGTCAGAATAATAAGTACAATTGTAGGCAGCACAATCAAATGACACATTGGGTTATACATGGCTCAATTTTTAAAGCACCGGGTGTCACATTACACTCTTAGTAGTGAGTCTGTCTTTTGAAATGAATCCTGTGATTTACATTAGTACAATTGCAAATACCGTCGTTATTGTTTCAAAAAGGGCTGTGCTTTCACTTTGTGCGCCATGATGGTGCAACATCGAACATGCATCTTAAGCAGAGTCACTTTCTTCTAACTCACGGGCGGCGGCTGACATGAGCGACGAAATCTACAAATGAGTCTAACCATCGCACATTGTCAGTTGTAATAGAACTCAAAAACCCGGACGCCCCAAGTGTTTGTGACCCTTCAAATGTTATAAGAATGGATTGTTCGAACCATTAATTGAGAAAGTTCCTTTATTCGATCGATGGCAAACAAAAGAGGCTGACATTATCCATCTAGATGAGTAGGTAGGAATAAAGATGAAAACGGCGTAAAAACTATAATCTCCAATAGCTCCCATGTTTGTGAAAAATTTCGAAATTAAATATATAGATGCCAATAAAAAACGTCTAACCTCTAACTTCAGTATTTAGATTGTACAGTGCTAAATAAATTTTCTGGGTAGACAGAAGTGTGGTCCGCTATCAGACTACATTTTTCCTACGGTCAAGTAGACTTTTGATAATTCTAACCAATAAATTCAAAAATCTGCTAAAAATATTGAAATGTGGAATGAACGAGGACTATTTTCGTAGAACATTCGAATATTCTGTTTCAAGTTTTAAAGGGTCCTTTTCGGCTTTCTTGACAAAAATCCGCTAATAGGGATAATTGTCTGTCTAAGACATTTCCCAAATTTATTGTGCAACAATAATTATTTATCTTCGATTTGCTGTGCCCGTGAATTCCTTTTTAAAAATATATTTAAAAAATTCATTAGAAAGGTCATTCCCTTACATGAAAAATACCACAAATTATACTGCGGATGTTTTCAGATATTATTTGGTTCAATTTTTTCCACAGATAAATGAGAAGGACTTTTGAGATTTTAAATACATAATTTTGAGTGTTCTTCGAAAAATCGTCATTAAATTTCACTATCACTGAAAACAGCACATTAAAATACTTTACCAGATTTGTGAAACTATTTTGGACAACATTAGGTAAGATTATCAAAGTTTAGCTATTCTGTAGGCCCAATTTCTGGAGGAAACGAAAACCTCAAAACCTCCATTAGGGACGTAGCGTGAGTAAGATTATACCTTTAAGCCCGAAAAATTAAAATTCATATTTTAATTCAAAACATGCATAAATATGTGTGTTAGAACAGTGTTTTTAGATAGCACAATTTATTTCAAATACCTAAAATACAGGATGGCGCACGAATCGTACTACAAACACAATGTCAATGTCAATAGGTATCGTTATTTAAAGATGTTGAAGGAGCACTTTTACCCAGAACTGCGACGAAGACGTATCCGTTTCAAGAGCATTTGCTTCCAGCAAGATATAGCAACTGTACACAAAGCCAGGTTATGGCGAAGCACCAACGAAAATTCCCAAACAAATTTCCATTTTCCGCTGACCCCCAAGGTTACCTGACCTGACTGCACCAGACTTTTTTTATGGGGTTATGTCAAGCAAGAGTTGACACACAACGAAACCAAGAAATTTGACTTAATTGAAGCAATAACTGAGGCGATCCCGACTTCAAGCCTTCATGCCGCAATGAATAATTTTCTGATCAGGTGTCGCACATGCATAAATGAGCATGGAGGTCACTTACGGTCTATCATCTTCAAAACCAATTATTTATATAAAATAACAATGAATTTTCATCACAATAAAAAAAATAAATGAAGTATAATGATTAAAAAAAAGTTATTTGAATTTCTTATTGTAGCACAACTGGCGCGCTATCCTGTACATTGAATATTTACCGCAAATATCTCGAAATCGATAAGATTAAGAACACTAATACTAATGCTCATAACTTGGTATTCTTCCTTCCGAACTGTAGCGGATTTATTCAAGATATTCTTGTGATTAAAGATATCCACAACTATTGGTCCAAATCGTTGTTTGTGATAATAAATTCAAAATCACTATAACTGAAAGTCAGTGCACAAATTCTTATCTATATGTATAAGAAATAAATAAAAATAATATCCTGGCCATCTATAATACTTTTACAGAAGTTGTGCTTATTATTTCGATCAGAAAGTGTGCGTCTACAAATATATAAACTGGATGATTCACAAATGTGATAGCTTTGAAAAAACCGGTTTCCGAGAAATAATCGTTTTTGCTTTCACTGATTTGCAAACAAAGAGCAGTTGCTATTTTTTGTGAACCCTGATATTGAATTCAAACAGAAATCTGTTTATTCTGTTTAATTTTTCCTTTATCTGTAAAGGATAACGTGGAAAAATAGGTTGTAAAAAAATAGAAGAAAAGTTGTTCTTTATTTTTTAAAAGGAATTTTAAAGTGACTTTAAATTTACATTTTGTTGGTTTTTAGAGTTATTGCGTAATGAACCAGCTGCTAAAATACGTATTCTAAACGATTTCCACAGCATTAATTTCGATAAGATTCGGAAAATTATCCACCGTTCATTGCATTGGCGTCAAACGCTAAATTTTCCTTTTGTACATTTCGTTTGAGGTCATTACGGGCAAATGGAGTGGAGGTGAAACTTTGCAGAGTTCGCATTTTTAAATTTAAAAAAAGAAAAGGCTAACCTTCATTACATCTCATAAGCGATATTTGCAAGCTTCTGTTGTAAAATGAGTTTGTACGCAGTTATAGCTACCTATTAAGAATATAGAGGAAGTAGGTATGTATCAGTAATATAATCTATTACAAAGTACATCTGTGCCACGAAAAAATGACAAAGTTCTAGTTTTACAGGGGAAAGTGTTAATAACCGGGAGGTTTGTTTCGTATTATGGAAAGAACATCATTAAATTCCTAATATTACAATCATCTTCAGAGCTATTAAGAATCCTTAAAAAAGCAAAAAGTCGAAAAAAATTACTTCTTGTGTACGCCTCTTAAGATGTGATTATCAAATGATTTGCTTATAGAACTTCAGCCTTCTCATGTACAATGCCCGCCAAAGGTAGAAAAACTAAGTATAGTATCACATGTGATCATATCTTATCATCATAATGTCGTACAGATTATGAAAATGTTGATCAATTTCGTGTAAATTGTAAAAAAGAGGATGCTGACTGATCAGACTCACCAAACTAAATGTAATCACATAGATTGTACTATCACACAGATTAAACTTTACCATATTAATATGAATATATTCATGATAATTTTAATAATAGTCACTATATAATTATAAATTTTCAGAATATAAATTGTGATATGAAGCAGACAAATCTGTGGTCACAACCCATAACAGCCTAAGTCTGTTTTTCAATATTTTCAGTACAGGAGTTTAAAGTTCTGAATCTTCACTGAAAATCAGGAGAAGGTGCTCTTTAGAAAACTTTGCTACAGATTCCAAGGAAACGAATTCCTTTACTTAGTTGTTAACAAAAAATACTTGTTTATTCTCGCAGTCAAAAGATATTATCGAAAAAAGACACTTATGCTCTTATGAATTGTTGAACGAATGAAAGTCAAAAAGTTCAAGTTGGGTTAGGCTATTATTACAGATTAAATAAAAAACTTTAAGTGCGCCTAAATTGACATAAGTTATTATTCTATGTCAAAATATTTCAGATTTTTTTGGGTTAACGACTTGAGTTGATTTAGGCAATGATGAAAAAATAGTGTTTATATTTGTTGTAATCCTAAATTGACTTAGGCAGTTATGCCAAAACAGTCATTTAGAAAAATAACTTAAGCTATTATGTTTTTTAGGATTAATTGCCTTCCTAGAAGAGATACAAACATGAAAAATTTAGAGCAAATAAATTTAGATACGCTGAATACGATGGTGCTAATAACTCAATTGTGTCCTAACTCGAGTTAGGCTGTTACGGGTTGTGACCACAGAAATATTTGATATTGGGAATATGGCTTTGGTTGTTGGGTCCATTTGTGATAAGGTTTCCACATACGAATATATGTGACATTTAAGCTTGGATTCAACTATACCACTTGCAGAGGGAACTTGGGCGAATATGTTCGGCTTGCGCAACTCTGCGCCCAAACCTCTAATTTAATTATACGAAGATATGAAAAAATTTGAAACCGAAACCGGCACTGAATTCGGTAATCTTGATAATAAATCTACGCTAGAATTTGCGATTGTATTCACAATAGTTAAGATGTGGTTGTATGTCCATTTATGACTGAATTTGTTCCGGACATCCTGCTGCATGCTGTCACGTTACAATTGTCGATTTCTGGCGATTTTACTACCCAGCTTGTTACACCATTTCAGCATAATTTTAAAGGAAAAACATCATCATTTGGAGAAGATAAGAGCGATCTTCCACCAAGAAGAGCATCAAATGTGAATAAAAAGTTATACGAGAGAATGTGGTGGTTGAAATATTTTGCCTTCACTTCAAATTTGGCGTAAACATCATACATGTGCTTTAAGTCCGGTGAACTTTCTGAGACTGAATCAATTTGAGACGGCAAACATGACTCAGACAATAAATTGGATGTTGGATTTTAAATACTAAGAGAGTAATATTTGATAAAGAAGTATTTGCAAAACTGTTTTGGGTTTACTTAGACGTTCTTCGTTCAGAAAAAAAGAAAGATGAATGACTATTTATTCAGTTGCACATTTAGGCAGAGTAGAATCCAATTGTTTGAAAATGACAAAAGCTTCTTCGTTCGAAACTAGCCGACCTAACAAAGAAGATATAAAAAAGTTGGGAAAATTGTCTTTATCGCTGAAAAAAATGTATGTTGAAGAACAACGAAAATTTTTACCAACTTTTTTTGTGTTTTCTTTGTTAGGTCGGCCGTACAGACATAAATGAAGATTCTGTGTTTGCGAGGGAGGCGAATTTTATGTCGCGAACTTTGGACAGAAAATTGGAAGCTATTGATGTGAGAAAGCGTGTGTTTGCAGAAAAATATTGTAAAGGTATCGGTTTTTTAACAACACATCCGATTCATTGCGGTTTTAAACACTCCAATGTGTACATATCTAGGCACATCAGCATATATTTATGCATATACATGTACCTATGTAAATTCTCATGGGTTTAGTGTTTTTGTTTTGTTGCTTTACAAGGATAATTACCTACTCTTAAGGTAAACCCCCATTTGCCTCAAAAAGGAAAAAAAAAACAAACTCAAGAACGCTTTTATTTCTCTTAACAAATATGTAAAAAATCGAAAACTATATCTCTACCATAGTGTTGTATAAAATGTATTTCATGTACTCGTGCATATATATTGACATACATTTGTATGTATGGATATGTTTAAACATTTGTATTTATTTGTTGTGGTTAAATATTCAAGGTTTATCTATGATGTTAGAAACATGAATTAGCATCACAAAGGACCTTTGGATTACAAAATACATACTCTCACCTCTGCATGATACCAGCTCCCTACCCTTAACACCCCCTTTCACCACACTTTCATTCATTCAAAATAACAAGAAACAGCACCTAGAAAATATTTTATAACATTTTCATAACCAACTGCAACAACTACTGACCTTGACGGCTTAAAAAACAACGACAATATATAGTGATATCTACACACAAAGCCAAGAGAACCAGCTTAGAATATTGAAACAGTATCCTTTAGAGTATAACCCAAAAGAGCACAGTGCACATACCATTACACATTCTCATACACAACTTTAAGCACCTGCCCGGCAAACTACCAATACAATCTTGTACACCGCTTCTTTGGCTTATATCGAATCTAATACCTCCTTCACCTCCATCAGTGTGTGACTGACTCTACTTATCAGGTAGGTAAGGTAAAAGGTGTATAAATATTTAACACACCACAAGAGTCCGTTCGTCGTTTAAACTCAATGTCGTTCTTTATAAAACCAAAATACTTTGGAGGATATCTTACGCTTATGTGTGCACACACATGCAACTATGCGTGATATGCGATCTTGATGCTAAGCGAGAAAGCAAAGGTTGTCTTAAACTGCATTAGTACCTTTATCCAAAACATACTCGTGCACATGCATGGACGTATATAGACACGGTAAACATCTCAGAGGGATAATAGAATAATAGCATCTTAAGATTAGCAGGCACAAGGACCCAACAGAGCCAGATATGAAATGTTCAAGTATGCTCAATAGCTACAACTCAACTGAAGAACTTGAAACGCGATTAAACAGTGACAAATAATGTAGTTAAAGATTTGTATGTTTCGTATGTAGTTATTTAACTATTCAAATATTTACTTAAAACAATAAGAAATTGCAATAACATGCCATGGAGGGGTCAGGTCAAGTTCTTCTGAAAAGAGATACTGCTACATTGACGAATCCAAATGCTGGATTTATGATTCCTAAGCTCATGGCGCCAACTTAGTTAATGACAAGGTATCGATATGTGCCGATTCTCTATTTCCAACAGAAGCGCTTCCAAAGCGAAATTATGTACAACTTCAAAGTAGCAAAAATAACACTAGTTTTGGAAAATTAACCATTTGAAGTGCTAACGAAATATTTTGCTTCTGCGGGCGCAATCTTATGAAAAATACATGATGACGCCTAATATACGGATATACAATTTCCTTCAATTGTATGTGTAAGCTTTTTAAAATTACGAGCACTTTTTTTATGACAGCTTAATTATAGTTTCATTAGTCAAATTTGTCAAATTTTGCACAACAACTGGTAAAGTCTTTTTGTGATGTTTGGTAGGCAATCCCATTACATCTTATTACCACTAATTATCAGAGGAATATGCAACATTTATGTGTAATATGCGTAAGCTGAGTTTCTTATTGGGAGTTTTGGGTTTTCCACAATATATTAATTATTTTTGACTTCTTATAATTTTCCGGGTTTCTCGGGTAAAATACTCGAGAAACGAAAATAGACAAATCGCCTGGAATTCCATAAATACTAACAATTACATTAAATTGATGAAGTATAAGAAAGTTAAAATAAGTTTTTTAGTTGACTGTTGTTTGTTGCAAAATACTAAGAAACAGAGTAGCATAGAAACTATTTTGAAAAAAGATACTTATATTTTTAAATATACAGGTTGTCCGTCGGGAAGGTATACTACTTTGTTTGTTTATAATTTTTGATTTAATGAAAGAGAACGGATCTTATATTGATAAATGTCTTATTTAATGTCGGCAATTATGTATGAAATACAATATAAGATAAATGTCCGCCTCTGTTAGCCTCACGAACGCGAACCCTTTTCAGCACATTTTTCATTACATTCTCACAAATTTCACGCGGTATTTTATTACTTTCATCACGAATATTTTGTTTGGGCTGCTTAAGCGTTTCTGGTCTATTTGCATAAACCTTGCTTTTCAGATATCCCCACAAAAAGAAGTCGGGAGCAGTCAAATCAGGCGATCGTCGGGGCCAATCAACATCACCATTTCTTGAAATAACTTGTTGTGGAAAGACTGCTCGCAGTAATTCCATTGTAATCCTGGCTGTATGCGATGTGGCACCGTCTTGTTGATACCACATGTTAATCAAGCCCAAAGCATGCAGTTGTGGTGTTAAAAAGTTTTCAATCATATCACGATATCGCTCCCCACTGACAGTTACCGCTACACCGTTTTCAGTTTCAAAGAAGTAAGGTCCAATGATTCCTCCTGACCAAATTGCACACCAGACTGTCACTTTTAATGGATGCAAAGGTGACTAATGAATAATTTGAGGGGTTTCCATTGCCCAGAACCGACTATACTGTTTATTTACATATCCATTCAAATGAAAATGTGCCTCATCACTCATTATGATTTTTTCATGAAAATCGGGGTTGTCAGGACGAGCTGTAACATCCAATTGGCATATGTACGGCGGCGTAAATGGTCTTGTGGAAGAAGCCCTTGTGTCAACTAAATCTTAAATAGAAACAAATGCAAATCCTTGTGCAAAATGTTGGCCAAAGTGGTTCTTTGAAGAGCAAGCTCCTAAGCACGGCATCGAATTGAGGTTGATGGATTGTTTTGGACACTTTCTTGAGCAGCAGTAATGTTTTCAGCCGATGTTGCAATACGTTGTGGTCCAAACTTAGCCCTATAAGCTACAGACCCTCTTTCTTCGAAATCATTCACTGCACGATAAATAGTCCGTCTTGTTGGCACGTTGTTTTTCTCAAAAATTTCACGTAACTTTCTGTTTTAACGATTAAAACACGTTGTTTTATCGAATAGTTTTCCATAATAAATTTGTCACGTCTCTACTTCACGACGATATAAACTGTCAAGGCTAATGTTTACCAAAATGGCGGCAAAACAAAGTAGTATACCTTCCCAACGGACACCCTGTACGAGGTGTTTTAAAAAAAAAAGTGAATTTTCATTTTTCTGAAAAGACATATATTTGTTCATCAATTTCTATTTTATCTCCTTCAAAGTAGTCCCCCTCAGATATAATACACTTGTGCCAGCGTTTTTTTGCAATCCTTGAAGCAGTTCTGATATGCACATTTTAGTATGTCCTTGAGCTCTCTCAGGGATTCGGTTTTTATCTCCTCAATCGTCGCAAAACGCCGTCCCTTCATGGCTCTCTTCAATCTTGGGAACAGGAAAAAGTCGCAGGGGGCTAAATCTGGTGAATACGGTGGCTGAGGCATGATAACGGTGTGGTTTTACAAACGGCGTGTAACTTCAAGGTAATACTCCTTATTTACTTTATGACCTTGTGGTAAGAACTCCTGATGCACCACGCCAAGGTAATCGATGAAAACGGTGATCAAAACCTTGACATTTAATCGAACTTGGCATGCTTTTTTGATCTCTCTCCTGGACTCTTCCATTGGGGCGATTGGGCTTTGGTTTCGATGTCATAATCATATACCCATGATCGTCGTCACCGTCATCAGTTATGACCATTTTAAGCAAATCCAGATCATCGTTGACGTCATTCAACAATTCCTGAGCGATGTTCATGCGACGTTGTTTTTGATCAAAAATCAGCAATTTCCGAAAAGATTGCATGGCATGAGCCAGCCGATATGCCGACATCCACAGCAACTTCTCTAAATGTAATTCGACGATTCTCCATAGTAATTTTCTTCACTTTCTCAACATTTTCATCGGTTGTTAATGTGCTGGGGTGTCTAGAAAGAGCGTCGTCATTCACATCTTCTCCATCTTCTGTCAAAAACTTGTACCACTTGTAAACATTTTTTTGACTCAGAGTACTCTCAATGTCAACATTTCAAGTGTTTTTGAGCACTTAATTCAATTTTTTAAACCAAATTTGATGCAACTTCTTTGATCCATTTTTTTCGATAGCAGGAAATCGCCGAACACGCAAAACACTTGTCTTATTTATGCCTCTCACAAACAAACTAAACATGCTACTTATATGGATATCTTTGAGGCGAGTGTACCAACACAAAAAAAAAAAACAAAAAATAATAATCGAAAGTCGAACGCGTACGACGTAGCCCGCGAAATTTGAAAATTCACCTTATTTTTTGAACGCATCTCATATGTTGAATTTATAACAATCGAAATATTAGGTGTAGTAAAAATGCATTACTTTTGCGTGACATAGAAGGCTTTATTTAGCATAGTTATACATCTCTTTTAGAAATCGTCGTCGCCAGTGGCAGTGAGACGAATTTTTCACCAGGAAAATCATGAAAAACAGGTGGTAAGCACTTGGTCCAAGTCCGAGCTATAAGGTGGATGCATAAGAAAGTTTCAAACAAACTATCGGAGCTTCTGGCGAATCACTATCGATCTGTGTGGTATGGCGTTGTCCTGATGGAACACAATTTCACCCCTATTGGCCAAAGCCAAGCCCACCAAACATACAGCGAAATCGCCCTGACCACCAATTCTGGCTTGCGCACCAGGCCATGATGCTTTCTTTGCATTAACTCACGTGGCCTCACACATCGAGCATTTTGTTTGTATCTAGCCTTATTTAAATGATTTCGAACTGGTTTTTTGCGCAATCCTAGATCGTGAGCAATCGAAATTAGGCTTACATGATGGTCTGACTTTACAATTGTTTTTTTGCATTTTTGACAACTAACATTAAAATCACCGGAACAGAATCGAGACCACACTATTCTCATTGTCAGCAAACTGGTTTGCGTTTTCGCCGTCATTGAAGAAATACTGTAAGATACTGAGTATTTTCTCTATGCTGGTGCCCAGTTTTTGACGTGTCTGAGTAGTTTTTGATAATGAAATCTTTTTTTTTCTAATATCATCTAGCCCGATCGCGCTTTTACAACATGAGTATAGGAGATAAATTCAAAAATTTGCGAAATTGATTGACACAGCTGCCTATTTCAGTATTCATTAAGGGCGCTTAACATGATATTTTGGCGAATACCGAAATAGCTATTTAGCTTAATAACTGTTTTAGTTTACTTATTTATCAGTGAACTCCTCCTAAACGGCTGGACAGCTTTGCATAAATTTTTGTATATGCGTCTGGGTGGTGCCCGAGATGTTTTACAATTCGGTCCAATTGGACAAAGGGGCGTGGTAGCTCCCATACAAACAAAAAATTAAAAATCAGTTATTTCTGCTCTTGTTTACGGTATTTGAACAAAATTTGGTGCGTAGGTTTGGTGTACATATCTTAAGTGCTACTGCAAATATGGGCGGGATTGGACAATGGGGCGTGGTACCTCCCATACAAACCATAAATTAAATATCCAATATTTCTGCTCCTGTTTACGGTATTTGAACAAAATTTGGTACATCGGTTTGGTGTACATATGTTAAGTGCTGCTGCAAATATGGGCGGGATTGGACAATGGGGAGTGATACCTCCTATACAAACCACAAATTAAAAAGCAATTATTTCTGCTCCTGCTAACGGTATTTAAACAGAATTTTGTATTTCGGTTGAGTGAACATATTTTAAGTTCTTCTGCAAATATAGGCGTTTCTTATTATAATAGACCGATTGGCATGAAACATTTCCAATAAAAATACAATTTGAAGGCAAAGCAACGTTTTGTAAAAATTAATATTATTCCAACTACAGTGAAATAAAACAGGGGGTTCAAATTCCACTATAATTTTTTTATATGAAGTTTCATCACAGTCAGCACAGTACCAGCCCTGAAAAGTACGTAGCTTTTCTTGTAGTTCCCTCTCATAAAAATCCCGTTAAATTTCCCTCGCTATCAAATCTGTTGTAATACTTTTGCAAAGAAGAAGACATTAACAGCTGTTCTTGGTTTGCCCAATGCAGCTGAAGGTAAACGAGACAAAAGAAAAATTGTGAAGTAAAACTGAAAACAAATGTCATCGACGGCTGCTGAAGAAATTGGTAAATTGTTCTAAGATGTTATTAATAAACCACATTAACTTTGACAAAACGCCAGAAAGCAATTTGAAAAGCCAAGAGTTTTGAAATAACTTTAAAATTAGCGTGGTACTGTAATGTTTTCACCATAAATTTTAGAGCTCTTAGAGCGCGTCCTATTGCGCTTGGGATGTGCTGACACAGATGAGAAGCTGGAGGCATGTGTTGGTCGCTTCTTGACACCAGTGATATTAAAAATCACTTCTCCACATGATACCGTAAGAAATAAGGTGAGTAAATGGCAAATAAAATTTGGGAAGTTGCATGAGTAATATTTTGTTGTCTTGCTGGGTTTAGGTTGTAGAGGTATTGACGCACATTAAGCGTCGTCTGACCTCCAGGTCGGCGGTACAAATACCAGTTGAGGTGTTGATAGACCAGTACAAAGCCTCTTCCAGTTCTCCCTTCTTGCAGAATTTTGCTATAATTTTTATAACTATGGGCTATCCACGTTTGAATCTCGAACAACGTTCAGCATTGGCTGCGAAATTGGTGGGATGTGAGGAAAAATTAGAAAATTACCAGGATAAGTAATATATATGTATTATGCTATAATGAAGGAATACTATCCAAATTTGTTTATAATCTAGGTTATTTATGTTAATTTTGTCTGATTTAAATGAGATAAAACTGCCAGATGACCCGGCAAAAAGAAAAGACGTCTTAAAATTAGACGATAAGCCGGAGATAAAACGCAATTTCTTGGCTCTATTGCAAGATGTATTGTTATTGCCTTATGGTGTAACTCAAGAGCAGGAAGTACCGCCTGGCATGAGCCCCTACTCCTTCAAACGAGTTACGATCAACAACTGGAAGGCTGAGGAATTGGAAAATGTATACACAATACCCAAGTGATAACAATTTTATATCTATAATTAAACACTCTTTTTTTTAGATAAAAAAAGGCATCGTTAAATTTATTTGCTCTGGCATATTTTCGGACATCGAAATCTTTGTTCTTCTCGTTTTGGCTTCCTCTGATACGCGCTTTAGTGTAGCCACGCCCGCTATTGCAGAATTAAGCAAAGTTTGCACAATTTTGGAGTTTTCAGATCCTCATGTGACCATGCCTTTATATTCTCTATTCTCTGGCAACAATTCCCAAGTTGCTGAGAGAAAGTCCACTCCTTGCTGTGCCAGAGTGCGCCAGAAATTGCTGTTGTATCTAATAAAATGCAAAGGAAAGGGCATCAGTGTACCCAAGGGTATTCAAGTGGTTTTTGAGGGCTTATTTGGGGCCAATACCAGCCAGAAATGTAAAGTTTTATCTTTACAGTTTGCAGAGAATCTTATAAAAGAGTAAGTTTGTTTCGTAGGTAGGAACTAAAATAAAATTAATAATTTCCGATCGATTTACAGAGGGCCAACCGATATTATCACCAAAGTCTCTAAAGTTTTATTGACTGGTTTCACTAAACTGGTGGGTAAAGAATCCAACGAACCTAATGACGTGCAAAATGCAGCCTATTCTGCTTTAGCCCAATTGTCTCGCTGCTGTCCCTCAGCGGTAAATCAGGATTTGAAAATAGTATTGTCGTATTTCAATCACTTAACCAATTCAACGGCTGACTTACATTCATCCATAAGGGAGGCTTTGGTGTCTATGGCACCAGCATTTGCCTGGAAGGCCCCAGAGAATCAAACGAAAAAATCTAGCGAAGAGGTGCAGTTAACGGGCCAGCAACATTTGCTATTAGCAATGCTGTCAGATAATGCCGAGACCAAATTGCACATCGTACAAAATGTTACCAGTATTTTCCTAACAACCTGCTACCCGGAGCATTATGCGCCAGCACGATATTTGTTGTTGCTAATAGCAGGAGAACGGTATGTATAATGCTACCTGTTAACTGTGTCCACAACGTCTAGCGTTTAATTGCACTTTTCAGTAATTCCTTGCATGAAAATGTGACTTCTTACCTGTATGGAACTTCCAAGAAAGATTATATTAACTACCAGATGCTGTCGTCCATTGAATTCGCTGAAGAAGACAATAATTTGGATGACTTCAATAGACTGAATTCTGATCAGAGAAGGGTCGTTTTGCCAAGTTTCAGAGCAATGATGCACCATGTCAATGAGGTTGCTGAGAAAAGACTGAAGAAGAACCTCTCGGTAGTAGTAGGACGTACCAAGTTGCCATTTACTTTGGATGTATATGAGGAGGTATAATCTGAACGATTGTTTTTATTTTGACATCTAATAACTTGGCTAATTGTAGATATTGGATTATTTACGCGTTTGCCTGTGGTACTCTGCAGGTGCCCGTTGTGCTCCAGGTGACTGTAAATATTTGCCAAAATTAAGATCGTTTATACAAAGCAACTATGAAGAATCAGAAAATAATGAACTGCATCAATATCTGCTGTTCATCCAAAGAGGAGTGGAAGCCAAAAGGCGTAAGTTTAATGATATCATGGTTTAAACAAATTAATATTTCGTTTTCCTATTTACCTATTTAGATGAATCAAACTTGCTGTGCTTATATGATTTACTGAATGCTACGCCGGAATTATTGTGTAAATCCCAAATGCATTTGCTGGAGCCTTTATGCAACTCTTTGAAAGATGTGTCGGAAGTTATGCGTTTAAACGTTTCTCAGATTGTGGGAATATTATGGGCTTATGGCTGCACCGAATCAGAGTTTAACTCACAGGTATGCACATATTGAAGGTTTTTAACTTTACGCGTAATTGTATAAATTGTGCCAAGCTTTTTGGTGATATATGGAACATTGAGAAATGTACTAAATTATTTATATATATATATTGTCGAAGAATATAAGACATATACTGACAGGTTTTATCATTTAACGTTAACTTTTTTCACCCAGATAAGTGACTGCTTATCAGGCTTGGCTCAAAAATCTCTGGAACATAAACATGGCTGGCTTTTGGTATTGGGTCACTCATTTTGCCGCATCATCCAGCGTTACAAGAACACCAATGAAATGAGGAACTTCCAACAATGGTCGCAATTCGTGGATGCTATTAAAATGATAGGTTAATGAGTGCCTCACTAAAAATAAACAGCTTCAATTGTTCTCTTTAATTTCTGTTTTCTTTCAGCTGAAGTTTTAGTTAAAGGTCCTCAGGATTTACTAATTTCGGCGGCCGTTAAGTGTTTTTCCATGATTGGCAAATTCATTGAAATACCCAATGTGGAGCTGGCAATAACATTTCAAAAGAAAGAAAATGAAAATGAGGATGATGATGAAGAAATGACCGAATATAGTAAGTCAAAAAGAAATATAAGAAATATAATATATTAGAGATATAAAATAAACATATAATACATTGGTCAATGAGCCACTGACCTAAAAATCGCATTAGTTGCCTCTACCAAAAACTCGATGTACTTATTAGAAAACATTAAACGACTTGTCAAATTTCCGTATCATTTCGATATTATGTGTTTGTGTGACAATGCTTTCTACGGCTCAGCTTGTGTTTCTAAGCTAAGCTTTAACCACAATGTGGATAATGTAGTAAGGCGTTTAAATTATTCACTGCGAAGTTTTTATAACACTGATTTAGTGTTGCATGTGCTTATATCATGCCTTGTATGCTATATTGTTTAGAGCTATATAGTGGCTCTAATAAACAAAATATAAAGAAAATTCAGATGGCGTTTAATAGAGTTATGAGATATTTGTATTCACTGAGGCGTCGCGTTCATATAACACCGTATGTTAAACGTTTCTTGGGCTGTAGTTTTAAAAATTATGTCGATTTGAGGTCTTCGTTGTTATTTTATAAAGTTGTTCGACTGTGTAGTCCTCAATTTGTTTTTGATTCATTTAATTTTTCACATTCCACCACACACTTATGGGTCGTGCTTTTGTAGTAAGTGTAGCACGAATTTACAATTCGTTTATTCGTTTAATTTTTCACATTCCACTCCTAAAATAACTACACGAATTTACAATTTACTACCAAGCCATATAAAAAGTTTTAAATTATGTCCTGATTCTTACAAAAGGCACATTCTACAACACTTTCAGACTTTACTGTTACATTTTGTTTTCAATTAAATTGTGAGCAGCCTTTATTTATTACATACCGATTGTCTTATATTTCCAGATTATATACCGATTAACTTCTAAATTAGTCTATTTTCATACTTTTTTGTCTTTAATAATCATACCTTCTTTAAAATCATATTATATTTTTATAAATTTTATATTCAATTTTTATTTTTTTCTAAACTTATAATATTGAGCAGATTAAATCTAATAGATGAATTGTTGCATATTGTAGTTTACTTATAATTGGCCGAAAGGCTTTAAATTACAAGCAAAAAAAAATGCAAAAATTAATTTCGTGGCCCAATTAAACCAGCAGTAACTTCAAAAATGTTGTGTTGATTCTTCTCTGCCGAAAACAGCTATTTGTCGATGTCCATATGCAGAAACCCCCAAATAACATTGTTCTCGATAATAGAAAAATGAGGTTGCAAGTTGCATTGGTTATCGGTTACAGGCAAGGAGCTAGTTTTAGATCAGCTAGACTTGGGCGGTATGGGCGTTGTATAATATTTCTGCTGCCAGGGTGAGAAGTCGTTTTTTTTAACAAAGTAAAACAATTGCATCTCTGGGTTCTGCAGTATACAGTGAACTCCATTTCCTGGATAAAATTCGTTATTTCACTGATCTAATCTGAATCTGGAACGGTCTGATTTGAATTGCATCACTTTTTATTTATTTACTGCGTATATGAATATAAATATTCGTTGGTTCAATTAATGTTGCGCAGCAGGTAGAAAGATTGTTGTATAATAGAGTATACAGTTTCAATCAAAAAAAGCAGGACATCGTTCCCAGTAACATTTCGGTTCTCAGACAGTACCTCGAAAAATATTGATCCGTAATTTTCGGACTAGTAGTAACAAATTAACACATTGCTGAAACAAATGGTAAATTACCAATTAAATTAAAAAAAAAAATATGTAGGGCGAAAACACAATTTTATTCCAAAAGCGGTAATTCGACTACAATTCTGGGGGTACCTTTAGATACAAACGTATTACATGACATACGAAACAAGAAATGTGCAAACAATTACGTATATAAAGCATAAAGCATACATAAAAATGAAATTAGATGCAGCTATATCGTTGGTGTTTTAGAGAAAGGAAAAACAAAACAGCCGAGCAAAAATCCCGAATTCGGGACTATTTGTGGACTGACCGATTTTATGGTAATTACCCCATTCAGACTTCAACTAGATTATATAAAAACCAAGCTTAATGAGCTAACCTTTCTAGCTTAAGCTGTGTAAAATAAAATGCAGTGCAGTTTCCACTTAGAAAGAAAAATACGAGCTAAAGTTATTTATGTCGGTGCTACGTATAGCGCCTTTGTTATAATAATTTGTAATAATAATGGTCGCATTGAATTCGGGGTTAAATTGCCGTTATATCCACTCATTATTTTAACGCCGCTTTTTTTTTTTAGTTGCCACTGGTTCAACGAAATTCTTCATTTTCACCGTGGTCCATAAATTGCTAAAGAGTTCTTCGGTACGACCTAAAATACGCAATGAATCCGCCAAATGTCTGGGTAACCTAGCTATCGGAGATGGTACATATTTTACCCAACGCAATTTAGACAAATTTCTGGCAATGGTGAAGGTACAGAAAGATGCTGCCTTGAATATCGCTATATCTGATGCTATCGCTTCCACTTTGTGTGGATACGATGTCGGCGAAGATAATCGCCCGGATAGTTTTGTAAACCCCCACTGTACGGATGAAGCCTTTGAGAGTTTCCTAAATGCATTAATACGTTTGGTGCCGGAACCAAATCCCCATTGCCGACAAGCATGTTCCGTATGGCTTTTAGCTGTGGTCAAGCACTGCAGTTATCGTCCTGCGGTATTAAACAAAAAGCAAATGCTGCAATTTGCCTTTACGGAATTGCTCTCAGACGACAGTGGTAAGTAAGGCAATGTGTAGGATTACACAGCCATTCCTATTTGCATTTAATGTTACAGAATTTGTCCAAGATGTGGCTTCCCGTGGTCTGGGTTTGGTTTACAATCTATCCGATCCCACCAGCCAAAATGAATTGGCCAATTCTTTATTGGACCAGCTAATGGGTGGTAAAAGGAAAGTCAATAAGGTTAACGAAGATACTGAATTATTTGCTGAAGGAATGCTGGGAAAGACTCCCACTGGGTAAGTCTAACATAGAAATTTATACGCAATTATTTAATGGTATTAAATTTGTGTCTCAAAAGCGGCAACATTACCACCTATAAAGAGTTATGTTCCTTAGCCTCGGATCTAAATCAACCAGATATGATTTATCAATTTATGCAATTGGCCAATCATAACGCCGCTTGGACTAGTAAATTGGGTGCCGCTTTTGGACTCAAATCGCTTTCAAGTGAGACTAAAGCGAAGATGCAGCCGTATCTGTCAAAGATTATACCCCGTTTATATCGTTATAAATACGATCCTACGCCCAAAATACAAAATTCCATGAATTCCATTTGGTATTGTATTGTAAGTGAGCCCAAAGAGATGGTTGAACAGTTTTATTGGGAAATATTACGCGAACTATTGGATAATCTCACTTTCAATGAGTGGCGAGTACGAATTGCCTGCTGTTTGGCGATAAGAGATTTGTTGAGAAGACCTAATGGTTTAAGGTTACGCACGGAGGAAAAGATTCGCGGCGCAAAAGCAGGAACGGGAACATCACCTTCCAAAAGCAATGCAATGGAAGTGGGTAAGTTATCATTATTATTATATTTTTAGGATAACATTTTCTACCCAAAATCAATATTGGTAAGATTTGCTTAGAAGAATGGGTCTGATTAATAAAGTTATACGTGCTAGACGCGTTTTGAAGACATTGCTTTCGAGAGAAAATATTTTCAAATTCTTCTAGCTGTAACACATTTGTCTCCCAGCACGCTTCATCAAAAAAATTGACAGTCAAATTTCTCCCCATAATGCAAACGGCAATATTTATTGATGTTAGCATCCGCTAATTTTCATTTACATCGATAATCGTATACGTGTCTAAAAGAACACGCCTATTTCTGTACCATACAAATGTATAACTGTTCTACTTTTACAGATGAAGTTCCTGAACCAGAACTTAAGGAATTGTGGTCTCAGCTCTTTAGGGTCATGGATGATATACACGAAGGCACTCGACTGGCGGCCGAAGGTACCGCAATGTTTCTCAGCAAGGTAAAATTCTGCACAACATTTCAAAAAATCTCTTTCATCCGCTGTGTACAATTTTCAGCTATGCGTGGTTGCTGCTTCTTCGGACCACGGCAAAAATGGAATAGCGGTTGCCTCATCTATATTACCCTTGCTCTTAGAAACAGGCATAACTCACACAGTGGCTGATATTCGTAGGATTAGTATTAAAACTATATCCGAAATGATAGATTCTTCGGGGGCCTTAATAGCCCCACATTTACCATCGCTTGTTCCATGTTTACTTAAAGCTACGGGTGAATTAGAATCGACAAAACTTTCGTATCTTTCAACGCGTTTGGGAGCCGATAATGACGCCCAGGAACAGGTGGACTCGCTAAGAGCAGAAGCAGCCAAGACACATCACACCACAGAAGCCACAGCGAAGGTAACTATGAATTTTTTGACATAAAAAACACGTCTTAATATATACCACTTCAATCTAAACCAGTGTGTACGTTTTGTCGACTATGCGGCGCTGGAAAAAATGACACCTGCCGTCTTGGATATTATAAAAACCTCAGTAAATATGGGTAGCAAAATTGCCTGTGCTCATTTCATATGTCTGGTAAGTTATTTGTATTCCCTTATAGAATCTCGATTAATTAACATGGAAATCGTAAATATTTGCAGATAAGCATACGCTTGGGACAGGAAATGACACCTTTGGTTGGCAAATACCTTGGAGCCTGCTTTGTTGGCCTTAAGGATCGTAATGCCACTGTGCGTAAATACTATGCGAGTGCCATAGGACATCTCATAGGAATTGCAAAGGTAATTTATTGTTAGAGCCTTGGCATTCATAATAATTTGACGGTAAGTTTCTGAAACTTCTTAATTCTTTTCAGGAGCAATCAATTCGCAACTTATTCGTGAAACTTGATGAATTGTACATGGAAAACCCTTCCAATCGTTCAACCGTACTGGTGATTCAGTCGATCAATAAACGCCACAATGAATTACTTAAAGACTATTTGGACAGTGCTCTGCCATTGATCTTTTTTGCCATGCATGAAGAGCCGAATGATGAGAACAAAGCAACTATTGAACTCTGGCGTGACTTGTGGAATGAAATCAGTCCCGGTGACGCTGGTATACGCATGAACCTTAATGTTATTATCCCCAAATTAGAAAAATCTCTGTGCGATGCCAGCTGGCTGCGTAAAGCTCAAGCTGCCAATGCTATACAAACTATAGCCAAACGTTTGAAAGATACAATGGACGAACAGGATCGCTTGCGCTTAATTGGTTTACTTATTTCCGGCCTACAAGGTAGAACTTTTCAGGGAAAGGAGCGTTTATTGCAAGCATTGGCAGCCCTGTGCAAAGGATTGGATCATAAACATGAAATTTGTGATCGTATTGTGGAATCGGCAATGAAAGAATGTCGCAAAGAAGAACCCCAGTACAGAACGTTAGTACTCTCCAGTCTAGGAGACATTTTGGAAGAATTAGAAATTGATCGTTTCGAGGAGGTATACAAGATGATCTGGTATCTGTTGGACAAAAAGTCTTTGCGTAAATTGTCTGCATCCGATGATGACGATAGCGAGCAAGAGCAAGATTTGACCACAGATGAACGCAACAAAAGAGCCAACATATTAAATAAGCTCAAGGAGACGGTTTGTGAAACACTAGGCAAATCGTGGCCCCGCAATTCGGTGGAAACACAAAGCAAATATCAACAGCTATTTGCCCAACGTTGTGCGCAATGTCTAAAGGATAATACGCGACCGGTCCAAGTCAGTCTTTTATTGGCCTTAACGAAATTCATAGAACGATTGCAAATTTTGAGCCATGAAAATGATGATGATGATGCAGCCACAGGCAACAGAGAAAAGAAAGTTAAAGTTGATAAAGGCGTGGAACGTAATGTTACAGTAGAGAAGATTTGTCAAGATGTCCTATCGGCAGTGACTTATGCTGCGGGTAAGTAGAAATAGGGATGCATACAGTATGCACTTATAATGTGAGAAAATAAAAACACTTTTGTACCTTTCTAGGTATTCCCCACACTGGCTTAAAAAAAGAGGCTCTTAATATAATGTTGGTTCTGATCAAGCGCCTTTCGGAGGCCAAGGATATGAAACACTTGTCGCTGGTTAGGCAGAATTTCGAAGATAATTTAATAAAATTTCAAAAAGATTCTGCGCCCGAAATACGTTGCCGAATCAAGGACATTGAGGAGAAATTCAGTAAATCAAATTTTCAAGATCATTGAAATGTCATAAATGTGATTTGCGAGTAAATATTATATTTTTCTTGTGTCTCAGATAGCGGACGATAAGGTCTCAATTAAAAATTATTAAGATTTTTAAAAAACCATAATATTTTAGGTGTTTGTTTTATTAAAATCATCTTACGATATGGATCAGAAAGTTGTTTAAGGATAATTCAAATAAGAGAGGAAGCCGTGTGAATAGTATTAGAGGAAGATAACTATAACGTGAAATGCCCATCTGTTATTGTTAATGTTAATTCACTGGTCATTGTACTGTAGAATTGGGTATCCATAAAGCCATTACAAATTTAATATCAGGCTAAGATAGGAAGGTCTTTAAAAATTGTTTAAATAAAGGGTGTCCCAACAACGATGCAAGATTTTAAATAAAACACAGATATTTAAAAAAAATCCTGGAACTTTATTATATCGTAAAGTTGACAGAATGAGATTATGTATGGAACAACACATCGGGCAGATGGACACCGCGGCTTTGGTGGCACACTCGCGATCTTTTAATGAAATTTTCAATGACCGTTTTGCATAAATGCTGCGGTATTTCATTAATGCAGCGTCCAATTTGCTTTTTTAAAACTTGAGTCGTCGTCGGCTTATTCGCGTAAACGATCGACTTCCAAAAACCTCAAAGAAAAAAGTCTAATGGTGTTAAATCGCACGATCTAGGCGGCCAATTCTGATCTCCAAAACGCGAAATAACACGACCGGGAAATGACTGATGCACTAATTGAATTGTTTATCTGGCTGTATGACATGTGGCGCCGTCTTGTTGAAACCACATGCCCTAAACACTCATTTCTTCAATTCTAGGCACAATAACAATTGTTCAAATATCAAACAATGACACTTCGAATGGCGCCAAATTTAAATCTTGCGTTCTTGTTGGGACACCCTTTAGTTTTTAATATTTTTTTTGTTGATCTTTACAATATTTTAATTCTTTCAATTGTTCATCCATCATGATGCAGGAAAGCAAAAAATGGCAATTATATAACATCACATACAAAATATAAATTTTTTACTACAACATTTAATATAAAAAAAAAGTTAAAAGCTATATGAATTCAAATATTAGTAGCAAATAAGAAAAACCAGTGAAACTGAATCTACTTCGCAGTAAAAGTGGCGAAAAAGATATTGTCAAGTTATAAAATGATTTAATGATTCGAAATTCAACATAATTCTTAAAGCGAACACGTGAAAAACGTATAGCATATTGTTATATATGATCATAGCGCCTCAAACTATACACATACAGTGCTGCTCACTTGAATTTAAATATTTTTCTAAATAATAATTATAACGACCTGGGTGTGCTTTTATAAATCATATTTCACGTATTTGCTGTAATCATACAGCATACATTTTATTTCACTTAATGAATTAAACACAAAAAAGTCAGAAATTCAATTTTAGTTTTTGGATCATTTGAATAGCCCCCCTTACAAACATTAGATTATACACGAAAACAATAATTCCAAATTAAAAATATTATTGTTTGCTTACATCTAATTTTAAAATAAGTATTTTAAGTAAAATTTAATTGTGGGTGCTTCCGCCCTGGTTGAGAATACATTCATATATTGTGTTCGGTAAAGAATCATACAGTTTTTTGATTAGGTCCAGCGAAATACACGACCAGGCCTGTTTAATTCCATTAAGAGCTCACTTTTGCTTAATTATTGCTTGCCTGATTTGTACACCTTGCGTACTAGCCATCCCCAGCCGTTTTTAATAATGTTTAAGTCTGGAGGGTAAGCCGGCCAGTTCATAACCTCAACATTTTGGCTTTCAATCCATGATTTGACGACTCTTGCTGTCTCAATTGGCGCGTTGTCATGCTGGAATTTCCATACCAAGTCTCCGAAAATATGTTTAATTTCAGGAAAGGCTTTTCCCAGCACAGCTTTGTATGAAGTCGCATTCATTTTTGCAGAGAGAAACTGGAGCTCTATTGTGCCATAATAAGAGATCGCACCCCATACCACAACTCCACCTTCACGGATGTGTAATCGATTGAGTAGATGTTCCTCTTTTCGGAGATCGTGGAAGGTAATGTGTGGAAGTAGGAGAAACAAATAAGTGAAAACTGAACCGTTATGTGAAGTGTACTTTAAATAGTAGTCACTATTGTTAAATGATTAGGGGGGCGCTATTCAATTGAGCGGCAGTGTATCATACTACCATATTAAGAATCCTCTCAATTTTCCTAGGGCAACCAAGATTTGTTCCCGAAAAAACTTCAATACCATAACTAATTTCAGACATCAACAAGGCATGAGCTATCCTCTTTTTAATATGAATTGGAAGGAATATATTCATATTGTACAAGTTCCGCAGAGCGAAAAGTATCTTTGGAAATAAAGAATCAATGTAAGCATGAAAATCGAACTTAATACTGCTTCGATTAATGTTGATGTCCAAACACTTAGAAGATTGAAACGGGGAGACAAAAAACATACCTTTAGTTTTACTACAAATAATATAAAGGTTATTATCATTTAACCACTCCTAAACTACTCCTGAAAAAAGATGGATATCATTAGCTTATGAAAAACGCGAATAACTTCAGTAAACCCATTAATATACAACGACAAATGTAAACGACGCGACCAATGTGCAGGCTGTGCTAGAAAACATAGACATTAGTTTGTAAACAAGCTTAGTATAGTCCAATCTGTCAAAAGCCTTAGATAAGCCGAAACCTACAAGCATTCATAAATCACAATCACGATCATCGTCTCCCTAAAATGTTTTAAATGCAGCAAGTGGGTAGTGGTATTAAAACCTTTTCTAAACCCATATTGCCAGTCAGTAATCATGCTCTGATCATTAGTTTTATTTAAAATCTGTTCTTGCATCAGACGCTCAACAACTTTAGAAATCGCTGGAAGTATGCTGATTGGTTTTACGTTATCAAAATTATAAGAATTACCTACTTTAGGGGTTGGAACTACGCGTGAAATTTTTCAAGCAGTCGGAAAAACTGAAGTTGATAATATTGTGTTAACAAAATGCAACGGCGACCAAATATATAAGGAAATGCAAGCTTTAAAAACTTGGTATATTGCCCACTCCAACTGCTGCGAATTAACTTTAGGAAGCGCTTTCAAAATAACGTCTTCCATAATGACGTCAAATGAGAATGTATATCTGCAATTCTACGTCTCTCTCGGAAAATCACTACTTGATGATATTAATTAAATATTAATCTTCTATATATATATATATATATATATATACTAGTGGACCCGGCAAACTTCGTTTTGCCTTCAAAGTTGTTGTTTCGGCACAATTCGTAGTTCAAGAAAGAAAATAAAAATATAAATTCGAATTCATTTAAATCAGTGATAAATTATTTTTATTGTAATGCTTTGTGGTAAACAACATTTGTTGTTTTTCCGTTTTCGGTGTAAATATACAAAAGCGATGGTTTGCCAACGCGCGAACAGGCTACATACAACTGTCCATGTGAGAAAACTGAAGACTCTAAATTCACTCCACAAATTCCTAAGGATTGGCCTTGCGCCTTATTAATGGTAACCGCAAACGCAAGGCGAACAGGAAACTGAAGTCGTTTAAATTCAAATGGTAGGTCAGAGGGAATCATTGGGATGCGTGGAATGAATACATCTGCGCCGTTGAATTTTCCAGTTAAAATAGTAGTTTCAATTACATAAGCCATCAACCTTTTAATAGAAAGTCTTGTACCATTACACAAACGGGGTTGATTGATATTGCGAAGCATTATAATAGTTGCTCCAACTTTCAATTGAAGATTATGCGGAAGCAATCCTGGTAAGCCCAACGAATTCAAAAATTCTGTTGGATAATTCACAACATGTTCTTCATTGGTAACAGTATCGACAGACTTGTACGACACCAATTCGCCAGGAATCTTTGATTGTATAGCCATGTTTAATTCACTAACATCTTTGTTCTTTGCGGCTAAAATTGCTCTGTCACTCAACCATGCATGGCATGTATATTGTTGTGCAATGTTAGTGAAAACGATTTCAATCAATTCCTCTTTTGACTGTACGAAACGGCAAAAATCATTTGGCAATGTTATCTATCCAGTATCATCAACAGGAATTGCACCATTCCCAATTTTCAGCAACTGGTTAGAGAACTTCTCAGCAGATGGATCATTCTGCAACCGAACACGAACGTTGGTAGTAAGTTTCAATGTTTTAACAAATTTCCATAAATATGAAGACTTTAAGCAAGCGTTAATTTGATCGGCTGCTGTTGATCTAGGAATGACTGGTAATGTTTGCCTAAAATCACCTGACAATAAAATCAACGCACCAAAGCTTCGACAGATTTCTTATTCGCCATAGTGCATTCATCCCAAATAATGATACCGCAACTTTTCAATAATTTTGCCGTTGCAGATGTTTTTGAAACGTTGCATGTCGGTGTTTCATTAACTTGGTAATTCAATGGCAATTTTAAAGCAGAATATGCAGTCCGGCCACCATCTAACAAAGTGGCTGCAATGCCAGAAGACGCCAATGCCAATGCAATTTGATTCTGGGAACGTATCGTTGCCAACAACAATGAAATTAAATAAGTTTTTCCGGTGCCTCCTGGTAAAATCCACCGGCTTCACTATTGACAGCTTGCATAATAGTATCGTACGCCTTTTTTTGGTTCGCATTCAATGTGGAAAGTTTTGCGTGAACAATAGCATTTAATGCGTTGCGATCGTATTGTTGTTCACGTTGCAGTTCTAACTCAAAAATGTCATGCATTGCACGATTAGGTGATGGCATTGACATTTGTGCTAATAGCTTATTAGCAATCGACAAACAGAAATCTTCAATGCAAATCAACGCTTCATTGTAAATTTCTGGCGTGAAATCCATTCCCGGATTACGATTTTCTTGACGCACTCGAAACAGTATATTTTCCGATAGGCAGTCTTGAAATTTTGTCCACAGTTCAGATGGATTCGATGGAAAACAGGTAGACAAAATAATTGCAAACAAAGCTCGAATTTGATAAGGATGAGCAACAACTGCTGCGTCTGCAAGTGTTTGTTCCCAATGAATATCGTTTTCCAATAAATTGAGCTGTTGACACGCTTGTCGATATGTCGTACACAGAACTCCATTGACTGTCCTTAAGTGTCGAAATGATGTTGGACCACGTACGTTTATTAACAGCAAACGTAAACAAAAACACTCAGCATTATTTGGGTGAACAGTATAAATACGCCCCAAAGCATTACTTGAATGATGTTCATCAACACGTTTTCCTTTCTTGCGCTGTTGGAACTCCTTTTTTGATACATTCCACGTAAAATACGTTGGCACTTCTGTGTACAATAATGTTCTGGCAAAAGCATCAACTTCACACAATTTAAAAAATGCAGTTAGAGTTGTATGAGATGGTGATAGAGCTCTCTGTGCAGCATTTTCGGTAGTGAAATGCACACGTTAGCCACTTTCAAGATGAACAGCTAAATGAACAACAGCTGGATATCTCTCGTGAATTTGAAATGAAAAAATACGCCAAATCGCTTTATTACTGCTAATGTAACGCCCCATTTGATACAGATGTATTTCGTCATTTCTATTTGAATCAGTTGATCCATACACGCCCATATCACTACCTTTATTTACATACTTGCAAATGTATTTAATGGACTTGACAGAATTGCAGTATTCGACATTAATATGAGCTTTGAATACTTTCGACAATAAAGGTGAATAGGGCACAACCCAACGGTTACCGACGACAACATTTTGATTTTTTTACTCTTATGGTAATTGATCTACCATTATCTTGAGTTGATCGACGACGATATAATGGGTAACCATCATTTCCAGTGATTGTATCCGAAACCAAAGCTCTTGGATAACGTTTACTGCATTTTCCATCAAGCATACATGGTGAGTTAATATTGAATGCTCCACATGGACCGTGTATCATATTTTGCACAACAACACCATATAATTCAGGATCACTTATTTGATCTGGAATTTCAGCACATATCACATTGTCAACTTCATCCGGTGTG